>VXBI01013933.1:483870-501880 GCA_013397375.1 Toxostoma redivivum
GAGCGAGCGAGCGAGGCTGCGGGTTCCCAGCTGCAGGCGGGAAGGCGAGAGTTCCCTTGGTGCTCCCTTCCTTAGGGAGCCCGGGCCGCTCATGGCTGCGCGGGCTAGTCTGGCCGGTCCCTCAGGCATCTGGGGCCTGGTCAGCATGACTGAGAAGACAGTGTGCGGAAAGGGTGCGTGTGGGATGGCACGGAGAGTGCGGTGGCAGGCGAGACTGAGCAGTCCTTCAGGCAGATGAGGGGAACGAGCAGCATCCACACTTTGGTTATAAATCTTAAGGAGAAACTTGAATATGCAGACCAAGACCAGGAGCCTTCGCCAACCAACTCAGGAAATCCTTCCGTGCAAAATGTCTTTGTCATTTAATATACATATTTCAAGGGCTGGGGTATGTCTGGAAAGTCAATAGCAAAGTGGGATATATCTGTCTGTTTTGAATCTGCAGTATGTACCCTATCTGTTTGAAGTGTAGATGGCTATGAAATCTTTTCTAGATGCCCGTGCTGCTCACAGAAGGTGGTGTGACAGCTAAAAGATGACTTTTAACTGATGAAGACTAATTTCACATCTTCAGCTGGTCATTTTTGTTATTCAAACCAGCTGAAAGTATTATTTTTCTGAATTCTGCAAATCTCTGGTGAATTTTCTTTAGAGCAAATTGAAGGTAGGAGGTCAGGACCAGTCTCCATGGAGGGACGTTTCTCTCTGTGGGGGTTGCATAGGTATGATAGGAACCTCGCTGGGCACAGCAGGGTGGCTAGCACGGCCTGGCAGGGGCAAAGGAAAGATGCAGGAAGTGATGGGATGGGAAAGGGGTAAGTAAGATTATGGTGAAGTATGCCAAATTCCAGCTTTAGAAGCTGTGGGTGGAAAATGTACAAAGACTGAGAAGCTCTCTGGAGCTTCTGGTGTAATAGTATGTGGGTAGGAAATTGCTCTCCTACACTTGTGTTCCTTGTCTCCCTGCAGTGTTGTCCTAGGGGAGTTAAAGCCTTGAATGTCCACAGCCTCTATGAAACCAGCTTAGAAGGAACTATAGTGAAAGTGACTGAGAATTGCAAGAACACTTGGAGGATCTCAGACACTGATTTTGAAATTTAGAAGGGTGTCATCAGACCAGGCATTTAAATCTGGCTGTGAATCTAGACTTAGCTGAAACAATTCTCTCCAAGCTTAAGGATTGATGGATTTGGGCATTCACAAGACAGGTGATTTTAGAAAATAAATAAAGCCAATTCAAAGCTTGTAATATTTTTTCTGAATCCAAACTAAAGGGGCCATTTAGATTTGCCTTAGCATTGAAGTACTCGGACTAGCTATCAACTTTAATTTGATGTCAATCAAATAAGATGTACTGTCAGAACTTACATACATTGAATATATTTGGGTTTTCTATCCTTATACTTGTTACATCAGGTACTTCCTTCTCAAATCAAATTACTAATATAAACCATTTGGTATAGGTTTCTTATTTTTAATACACTTCTATTAGCACAATGAACTAGGAACAAATTCTAGAAGATTATTCTGTAACTAAATAAAGTATATATCAAAAATCTATATGGGCTGGTTTCAGTTTAAATAGAAAAAGAATCTAATCAGTAAAAATAATGCACGAAATAAATTTGAAGAGTCCATTGCTAAGGTTTCTTTCATGAACCAAACATAAAGCTAGAAGCATATTAGGCAGACTTCTCTTTCGGCAGAATTGAAGTACTACGGATTTTGCATTCCATAAATTTCACCTAAGTCTCTGAACTTCCTGGATTTTAATATTTGTTTTCAAATATTCTTTAGTTGTTATTGAAAAGCACTGTTTTATGTATATCATCAGTGTGATCTACAATGTCATAACTTCTTCTTGTAATCTTGTAGTTACAAGATTTTTTTCACGAAGTGACATCACCTTTACTTAGAATTGTTTATACAATGGGTCGTGAAGTAGGACTAAGAATGTAATGGTCAAGGGCTACACTCCCACAACTTGCTTTTAGTGGAGGTTAAGGACAAACACCGTGCAAAGCCTCTGGTATGCACTTCTAATCACCAAAGAATAGGATAAAGTCTTGTATTGCAAAGAAGATGTACATTGAAAGTAGCATATAGTTAGACAAGGCAATCCAAAAATTTGACATGAGAGTGCCAGGCAAGGTTTGCTCATTCAATTAAAATTCTGTTTCATCTTAGGCAAGTTCTTTGTGAATCCCCACACAGAAGTACTCTTGGTTGTGGACCAAGATCTCTGTGTCTTCTTGCAAATTTCAGATAAATAGTGAAGTTAGAATTACACAGAAAGTCTTGAAGGGCATCAGTGGAAGGTTGATTATCAAGGAGTTCACACAAGATTGGTCAGCAGTATGTTAGCCAGATATGTGGTGTTTTGAATGAGTCTTGGACAAATCATATCAGCAAAGTGGCTGAGAGTAGTAGGTGCAAATCCTGTAATCATGGGCTGATTAGGCAACGGTCCTATCTTTTCTCAGAAGCAAAGCACTGGGATTCGTACTTCTGCACCATTTGAAATTCTTAAGGGCTAAAACAGAGCATGTGGTTCTGATATCAATTAAGGGAGGTATGAATGAACACTTAACTGCCAATTAACTTGAATATATGCATCTCATTTTCAGAATGTAAAAACAAAAAAGCTTCAGATAATCTGATTTGTGGTACTCTTTAATCTGAATAGTCCTGAAATCTGCTTTTATCAGATACGATTACAGCTGCTAGTGTCTGGTTTGTTGCTTTTGCTTGTTTGACCTTCACCCTTCTAATTTCAGCAAGCAGCTGAGATCTGACTTGGACTATGCTTGTACAGCTGTAGCCAGGTTCACATGATCCCTTGGGTTTTACTGGATGGCTCTGTCTAATCATATGACTGAGTCCTTCAGTCTTTACCCAGATTTTTGCTGTTTCCATCGGAATTTTATTACCTTTACTCACATTACTTTTATTGGAATGTATTTGCTCTGATCTGCTCATTTGTTTTTATATTGTATTTTAGACTATGATGTCAAGCATTATTCATAAACAGACTGAAATGAAGGGTGCCGAACACCTGTAGGGCAGCTTTGTGAGGTGCTTCTTTCTTTGTATTGTGATAGGACAGGTTCAAGGAAAGGATCAAGTAAGGAAAAATGGGTTTTTATTGGTAGGGAAAATAACACACCACAGAGTTTTCAGAACAAAACATTTTCAGGTGAAACAGTAGAGAGTATGAAGTGATTACTTCAAGCACAGAAAATCCTTTAATTCATGTTGATTAAATTAAGCTATGCTCACATGTTTCCAGGAACTGCTTAGTGGTTCTCCTCAGGTCTTTGTTAATGCAGTAAACATGGATAGTAACAACGACTAAGAAGTAAACAGTCATGTTAAGTAAGACATGACACTGTGTTGTGAACTGCAATAAGTAATAGCTGGCATTGCAGTATAATATATACCTTTGATAACACCACCTAATTGTTTTAACTGCCTATTTTAATAATTGATGTATTATATATATGCTGTAAATTGAGGTGGGTCAGAGGTGTGTTTCTTGACAATGTGCATTGCTATAATAAAAAAGCTCCAAAAGGTGTTCCAGGGGGTATTTAAAGTGAAATTACCCTTAGAACCCAGAAAGTGAGCTTTGTCAGAAAACCAGGGACCTGTGTATCTCCTATTTTCTACATTGACAAGATAAAATCTGTAAAAGGGTGTAGGAGGACTTATGTGTATTGTATCATAAAGACAATCAGATGGAGACACAAAGTGCATCTGTGGAAGAGTCCCACAGCTCACTGAGTCTTCATGGAGCAGTACCAGTTCTGAATAAAGGGAAGGACCAAATAATATATGGATGATAGACTCTTTTGAAACTGATCCCTAGCCATGATTTGTCTAAATGTTATTTTTGCTCTGGTTTTGGTAAGGAGGGCTTCTCCATTTGCTGACTAAAAATGTCTTTTTTTTAATCATGCTTGGAAATAGGGCAGTTATCATAGAATTATAGAATAGTTCAGGTAGAAAGGGACTTTAAAGGTCATCTAGTCAGTCCAGCCCCCTCTGCAGTAAGCAGGAACATCTCCAACTAGATCGGGTTGCTCCAAGCCCTGTCCAACGTGACCTTGAATGTTTCCACAGATGAGAAATCCATAACCTCTCTGAGCAACCTGTTCCAGTGTTTTAGCACCCTCCTGGTAAAAAATATTTTCTTTATATCTAGAATAAATCTACACTCTTTTGGTTTAGAACCATCACCCCTTGTCTTATCCCAACAGGCTCTGTTAAAAAGTCTGTCACCATCATTCTTGTAAGTCCCTTTTAGGTACTGGAAGGCTATCACAAGGGCACGCTGGAGTCTTCTTTCAGGCTGAACAACCCCAGCTCTCTCAGCCTTTCCTCACAGGAAGGATGCTCCAGCCCTCTGATCATTTTCAAGACCTTTCTCTGGACCAGTTCCAACAGTTCTGTGTCCTTCCTGTGCTGGGACCTCAGAGCTGGATGCAGCACTGCAGTGGGGTCTCAGCAGAGCAGAGGGACAGAATCCCCTCTCTTGCTCTGCTGCCCACAGTGCTCTGGATGCAGCCCAGGACACCTTTGAGTGCACATGGCTGGGCTGATCCATCAGCATCACCAAATACTTCTCATCAGGGCTGCTCTTGATTCGTTAGTTCCCCAGCATACACACACACACACATACACATACACACAAATACATATATTTACACACTTGCTAGAGACAATTACACTTGCCACTGAAAATTTGTAGTGTCCCGGCACATTCAGAAAAAGCAAGGATTGTCACTGTTGATAACATTTCAGCCATTGTGAGAAAGTGTATATTTATGAAGCATTTTTAATTTACAAACCACTCTATCGACGGAATGACTGTGTTTCTTTCATTTGCTTGCAAGTGCAGTAAAATCAATTTATTGGCACCTGCAGATTGGTGATTTCGCAGGAGAATTTTTAGAAGCCTCCATGATCTATTGCTAGTTTTGAACATTCAGAAACTGAAGTTAGAGCAGCCTACTGCATGCCATCTATCCACCTCCTTTCTAGCTGCTCTCAATTATGATGACTTGTCACTATTCACTCCATAATTACATTCTCAAGGTTATTTCTATCTCTGCTCCTGATACGTCCAAAGGACATACATTTACACCTATTCATTTCTGACAACCAAGTCTACTTTTCTCCAATAATATATTTAATATGTGCATTTATCATCCTTTCTGTCCAGCAGATACGTCTTTGCTTGCACCAGATTGTGAAAGCTTCAATTTACTTTGTCACAATAATTTCTCAAAAGTCACATTCATAAGTTGCTACAGCAAAAAATTAGGCATTTCACCAGTCAAATATTTCTACTTCCATGGTGATTTTTTTCCCAGGCTTTTATAAAGGAAGCCAAGGATGCATGAACTATTATTCAAAATATTCCAGTTTCTATTCGACAGGTTCTGATTGGGTAAATTTGATGCCAGGTAAACTGAATTTATGAACAGTCTCTAAACCACTAATCATGAAGCTAGTTAATATATTATTTTTATTAATTAAGTAAATTTATTTTATTTATGGCATACTCATGTGAATACCCTGTACTTTTCATTAGCCTCTTACTGTCTCTCTAATACTTGGTGTACAGCAGACGTGGTTGTGACAGAGTGCTATGTCATCAGCTGAAGGTCATTTAAAAGAAGTCAATTTCAAACTCAAATTTTCCATTCTGTGAAGTCCTTCTGAGATTTTTTTTTCCCAGCCAGGCTACAAGGAAATTTGCAGTTCCCTGTAGTTTTAACAGCAGCACATGGTTTTTTATATTCACTTGGTGTTTTTTCCAAATAGCAAGGCAAATTTGGGGAAATTCTGGGACTGCTTAGAGGATATACTACTGGGGAAATTGGGAAAGTTTGGCAGTATATTTAGCCCACGGCAGCTGTTTTCTGGATGCTAAACAATGAGTCTCTCCCCCTGCCCCATGAAATAGGAACTGTCCTATGATCTATTAAAAAATGAGAACATGTGTGGTACTAACAAGTTGTGATCAAAAAGCTTATTTGTGCAAAGTATCAATTGTATTTACGATGCTGCTGTTGCTAGTTCTTCCAACAGATACACTGTTTGCTGCTCGTAGTAAAGAAAAGAATGATATGCAATTTTACAAATGAATATAAACTTGGAATTTACCATTATGGTCAAAGAAAGATGTTTGATGAATGGATGTGCAGCCTCAGAGCTGTGCTGTAATGACGAGGTCATTTCACACTGATGGATAGGTTATGTGGTGTGTTCAGAGGCTTAAAAAAGGGTTGCATTTGTCAAATTCAGGGAAGCATCAAAGTGTGCGGGTATGACTGTGTGAGCAACAGAATCATTATAGTTTGCCTTTGAACAAAGTCAGGAAATATATTGATCATATAGGTTTATGCACTAGGGGAGCAGCTAATGATGATCCAATCAATGTGTTCTGTGAAATGGCTCAAGGGGATAATCATTAAAACGTTACACCACTACACCATTTTGGAACCTCAATATGAAACCTGGAATTTCAAACCTTTGTAAAGAACAAGTTGCATTTGAATTTATGAAATAAAATTATTTCTTTGGTTTCTGCTGCTCCAGTCACTTCATCCTTACAATTCTACTTCAGTTAATGCACTGGACGTTTGCATCCAGGTCGTCTGCCAGCATGACTGTAGCAGCACACTGACAACATAGTGATCCAGCAGCAGAGAATACTGAGTATCAGTGGAAGAAGATTTCCCAAAATTCAGCATATGTGGCAGCAGAGAAGCTAAATAAGGTTATTTGAGCCAGTACTTGTGTGGGTGCTTGACAAAGCAGACATTGAATTGGTGTCTGAAGAGAGCATAGAATATCAGGTATTGAGTAGACAAAGCCACAAGTAGCCTAGACAAGGCATGAGAAAATAGAGAAACGAGAAAAGATTAGTCTTGAAAAAAATGCTTAGTAATATAAAAAGTGTGTTGCCAATATACAGATTTTTAGCCAAAAATTCTTCATGATGTAATATAAAAAAGTCCAAGACGGTAGAGTGATCAATGAAGGTGATGTTAATGTCAGCAGAGGGATTACTGCTTGTAAAGTAGACTGGCATGTATCCACTTAGAATTTCACCAACATCTAATACCACTGCTTATATTCTATCTGATTTTGGCCAGCCAGCTCGTGTACTCTGTGTGATATACTATAACTACACTGTATCAAGCACATAAACACTTGCTTAAGTATATCTCTGTGCTATGCTTTTTATCTTCTAGACACTGCACACTTATACCTAATAATTTATATTTTCAGGGAGGCATTCACTAGAATTGTAAACTTCCTTTATCTAAATCCTTTAATAAGGCAGGAAAATACTTTTAGCCACCATGTGAACATTTAAGTCACTATTTTAGATGTAATCAGGTTTTGTTTATGAATTGCCATTGACCTATATTTAATCAATGATTTTTAAACCTTCAAGATCTGCTCAGCAGCAACCTCTAATCCAGAGGAAAACTGGAGTGAAAGACATTTTCCATCCATTTTCAGTATCATTCAGCTGCCTGGATGCACTCTGTTAGGCATGAATTATTCCATTTAAATGAAAAAATATGTTGACAAGTCTATCAGATTCTGAATATAGGAAGAAAAGAATAATGTTACTTCTACAGAAGGAAAGCAATAGATCCTTAAATCCCCTAAGGAAACTCCTTCGTATAGCAAGTACAAAATAATGTTAAAAGAAGTATACAAATGCCGACATAATCTATGAGCAAATAAGCCCCCCAAAGCCTCTACAGTTTCCTGAATTTACGCAAACTTGCAGTAATATTTTTTCTGTCTTACTAAAGTCTTATTTTGGTGTTTGTCTCTCTGTTCCTTTCTAAAAGATTTGTCTCTTGACGTGCTGCTGGGTGTGGGAGATGGGAACTCAGGAAAGGTTATGAATGAACAGGAGAAATGGGATGAGCAAAGATGAACACATGTAGTAAAAAATCTGCAGCTGGCTGGGCAGTAGGGGTTTCATGTGAGCAAACAAAAAATGCAGAGATAGAAGGTGAAATAAATAGTACTGAGTGAATTGTAAGTATCTTTTAAATATTATTTGTGAACTATAAGTACAATTTTGCCAAATTCAAGATGAACTTTGGCTTTGGAGAAGCCAAATTCTGAGAACAATAAAATTAAATGTTCTGTTATAGAACTTAAAATGAGTTATACCTACAATTCTATTTACTTAATATAAAGGCTCCTTTCCATTTTGATTTTGGCTTTCCATATTTAGCAGCTGCTATAATAATCTCTTTGAAAACTACCTGAACAAACTAGGAAGAAGATTTTTAAAAACAGAGCATACTATTTAAATTCAGAGTTAAAAAGAAGATTGTTGTAGATTTCTTTTGCCCCCTGTTGACATATGAAGTGGAGTTTTAGGTCAGCTGGAGAGCTACATCAAAATATATTGTGAGCTTTTATTTCTGTGTGTGTACATCCTGCTTGATGTTTTGATTCTGCGTAGTTAGTCTTCTTGCTGAGACCTGGGAAAAACGTGTGTGATAGTGACTGCAGTCACTAAAGCAGTGAACCTGACAGAGTAGAGTTTTGAAAAATAAATGAAACAGGCTTAAATTATGGAAATGTTTGTTTTCTATTTCATCCCATTGATGGTTTTAAACATAATTTAGATACTGATTTACTTACATGTGCCTTTTATAATTGCTGAATTTGAAAAGTACATGTATAACCAGAAACAACTAGGAAGTCCAAAAACATCTTTAAGAGTCATCAAAGTCACAAACTGCATAATGCTGCTGAGGAAAATAATTACCAACACGTGTATGGCTGTTGTGGTTTAACCCCAGCCAGCAACGAAGTCCCAAGCAGCCACTCATTCTCTCACAGTGGAATGGGAAAGAGAATTAGAAGGGTAAAAGTGAGAAAACTCATGGGTTGACATAAAGACAGTTTATTAGGTAAAGCAAAAGCCTCACACACAAGCAAAGAAAACCAAGGAATCCATTTACCCCTTCCCATGGGCAGGCAGGTCTTCAGCCATCCCTAGGAAATCAAGTCTCCATCACATATATTTGGGAAGTACAAATGCCATCACTCAAAATGTCCCCCCCTTTTTTATTCTTCCCCCAGCTTTAAATACTGAGGATCACACTGTATGGTCTGGAAAATCCCTGTGGTCAGTTGGGGTCAGCTGCTCCAGCTGTGTCCCTTTCCAACACTTTGTACACCTCCAGCTTCCTTGCAGAAGATGTCTTGACACTGTGTAAGGGCTGCTCAGCAATAACAAAAACATCTCTGTTGTATTATCAACCCTGCTTTCAGCACAAATCCAAAACACAGCCCCATACCAGCCACTGTAAAGAAAATTAACTCTACCCCCTGCAAACAAATTGGCAATTTGTTCTTCTGAATATGAAACCTTTTCCTTTTCTACTCTTCTACTGAGTAGTATATTTAGTTTATTTTTTGTACATGGAAAGTAGGCAAGTTCATAACAAAAACTGAGACAAAAATATAACTCTCATTTAAGTTTTAAGGCACACATTTTTGTCTCCTAACCATCACCACCGTAGAGAAGATGAAATACCAACTCAGAAATTGAAGAACTACAGAGAAAATATTAACTACTCCCACTTCAATGTTCTTTTAAGTTAGTGTGTTTGTTCTTGCAGGTTTTGGGGAATGTAATCAGAGGAATAAAGCAGTTGAAAGAGTTCAGTGTTTGATCATCTATTTGAAAAAACCTTAAACATGCTTTCATGCTGGTTGTATCAACTCTTTTTGTTTGGGGTTGGTTTGTTTGTTTGTCTGGGTTTTTAATAAGTTGTCCATTACAGATGGGCCCAGATCCAAATGACACCGCCTCTGCTCCATCCTGAATTGTGTGTATCAGGTTTCAGATATCAATCTGAATGTCATGAGCTAGAGCAGGGTGGAGTGGAGTGTGTCTTAAGATATGATTCCCTAATTCTCTGAATTTGGAATTGTCATGAATTTGACAGGTACAAGCTAACTAATTTTTGTCTAGTCCTTAAATAAATTAGAAACTGTAGACTGTCCTGTTAGAAGGAATAACTGTCCTTTTATGTTGCTGAAACTGTCGCTGTAAGATGGTCCTCAGCTGCCTGTGGCTTTCTAAATTTGAGTTTCTTTTGTTGCTGGTGTTATTCACTGGGAAAGAATGTGGCCCCGTTTCCAGTGAGAGAGGGTATGAAATGTTAAAAAATAGAAGTGATAGGTGGGTTTTAAATGGACTAAAAAAAACACCCCAAAGAGGTCAGAATTTACTGGAAAGTAAAAGGCGGCCTTCCCCATTCAGCAAATACCAAAGAGCTATCTGTTAATTTCCTAGCTAAATAATTAGATTCTATCACGTGACAGTTACAAAGAAGCAGATAATAAACAAAGAATTTTCTTTAAAAATGGTAGTCTACACAACTGTTTTTAAATACACATTACTCACTTACTGTTCCCTTCCCCCATCTCCTTGGCTTCTTGTTTCAGCATAAGACATCTGGCATACGAGTTATTCAAGTTCAGAAACTAGTTACTGAAATCTAATTAATAAATGAGTGCTAGTGGGTTAAGACGGTAACAAATTCCGTAATTTATTTTTACAAGCAGTTGGAGTAATCCACAGATGTTCATGACAGATGTCAAGTACAAGGATTGCTGTAACTAGCAGCTTTTGTGTAACAAATGGTGAGGAAAACTGACACTAAGCAGGATACCTGCAAGATATTTTTATATTGTAGAATTTTGAAGCCATTGAGTTGTGGTATCAGAAATTTTTGTAAAACATTCATATCTTGATAGGACATGTACATATCTGTACTTGAGAATAAGGCCTCTATAAAACTATTTTGGAAAGAAATAAAACAGATTTTTATATTGTTTTAATCTTATATTAATTGAAGGTCAAGTCACTGTGAGGGAAACAGGTTCGTAAATCACTTGTGATTGGCAAGCAATTAACTTCTGGTAAATTAATTGCATGGGCAATGGAGTACAGTCTGTCTTGACAGGTAAAAGCATTTTTTCATTAGAGTAACATTAATAAATGATTGAAACTTGCCTAAGATTCAGGCTTGTACTTAGTATTAGATCTACTTAGAAATTCCATCCTGCAACAAGGCTCAACATTTTAACATTTAAAATTTCTAAATCAGAGCAAACAAGACATCTTGAAATTTCCAGTAGAATGAAAGTACTGTTTTTTGTTTAGAATCACTGAAGAGTTTTAATGACTTTTCCCCAGAATTTAATAAAGGGAAATGGACTGATAACTTGGTATCACAAAACCCATAAAATACAAAAATACATAAACTATATTTTACTTATAATATTACATAGTTGAAAGAAAACAATAACTGATAGCTCCCCCCCTCCCCCTTTTTCTTTCAAATTGACATTTTAAGTGGTTTGTTTCCAAGTGTTTATTTCTGCATCTCAGTATAACATGGCCACATTAAGTAAACTTGGGAATGAATATATTTGAGGAAATGCATCTCTTTTGCTCTAAGGAAAATATTTACTTTAGGAGATATAGAGTACCTTAAAGTGATAAAATCCTAATATGAGCAAGGCAGTTTTTAGTTATTACTTGCTATCTTGATGAAGGTAAACAGGTAGGAGCATAAGATTATTTTAACCATCTAATACATATAATGAGATACTGTTCTAACTAAATGAAACAAACTTCTTTTCCTTTCTGCCTCTGTTCTAATTTTTCCTTAGTGAAGACTAAGTCCAACATAGAATTGTTTGGATTCAGTTGCTATCACTTATGCTAGGAATCTGGCTCTTAAGTAAGATATCCCAGGAGAAGCTCAGCTGCCCAAGAACATAAAATGCTGAAGTGTGACCGCAATTCTTGATTTATGTTAGTTCTGTCATACTGTAGAATATTTTAGCCCAGTTCAATATCAGTGACATTTCTTCTGCAACTGTGCCTGTCCTCTTAACAGCTGCCTAAAGGCAGATACCTTGCAGATTGGAAACTTGGAGATTTTCTGTCCTGGGACAGTTTTGTTCTTACAACTCTGGCTTTATGAATGAATGGAGGCCATTAATGATACTGTTCCATGGAAAAGTCCTCTATCTTAGTCAGCAGACAATAACTGTTTTGTAAAAAACAGTAAGTAAACTTTCACATCCTGGTCAAATTCCAGTTTAGATAACAGCACCCTGCTGACAAAGTTCCTACCATTTCAGATGGATAGTAACTGCCTATTAACCTACTCTGTGTTACTGCATTGGATAGTTAAGCAGCTGTTGCATTTTGTTTGATGTAGATGTATTAAGTGAATCCCCCATGGTTTTGTTGTTTTGTTTTTTTAACAAAACGTTTTTGGGAATGATAGAAGTTGCAGTAGTGTCAACCATTATTCATTTTTTTTCCCATTAAGTCTAATTCCTGCAGTGATATACATGAAATCCATTTTTTAAAAAATAATACAGAAATGCAGTTTTACTGCTAATCTTGTTCTTAGGCCACTTAACTATGTGGATGTCTAAGATATCTGATATTAAATTTACCAAAAGATAGGATCAATGCAGTTTTTAAAAATAAAGAAAGTGATATTCAACAGATAAAAACATGACAGTTACAATGAAAGTCAGCTTATTACTTTTTATCATATACCAAGGTGGCATATTAAGGATTGTTTGTTCTGCATTTCTGCAGTTTAAACAGATTAGGGTAGATTTTTGGTTTCTATTGAATTTGACATATCAAATGGATAAAAAACAATAGAGCAGAGAACATTCAATACAGGAATTCACCACAAATCAAATCTGAAGTGTAAGCTTATTTCAAATTCAGAAGGTCCTTGTAGCAGTGAGGATTCTGTCAGCTATATAAGCATGACCTCATTCTATGCCTGCAGAGAAAATACAATTAAGTATCATCCTTCAGTTCTTGGATAATAGCATTTATTGTCATTATCTCTCTGCACCTCCTTTCCTAAAACCCAAGCATCTTTATAGTTCATGTATTCTGAAGATGTTTAGCATAGCAGGTATAAAGAGCAAATTTTATTTCTGTTCTGCAATATATCTAGAGTACCTCAGCAAAGTCCAGGTATTTTAAATTAAGACTAGTAATATGCTGCTTTAGAATGCATTTAAACAAGAATTTGAAAATTTGCAACTATTAACCTTCAGTGGTAACATTATAAACTCCTCCGATAGTTAACTGATGGATAGGTGAACCAAAGTGCTAATTTGTTAAGTGACTTCTTTAGTATTCATTAGTGGTAATGCTGGAATAGGTGTGACCTGTTTACTTAAAAATGCAATCCTATTGATATTAGCAGAATTTTTCTATTATCTTCAGTGGGGCAAAAAGTGCCTTAATGATCTAGATTTCTGCTGCTTCTAAATACCGTTTTTTTGCTGTTTAAAATAATGCTGAAATAGAACCCTGTATAAACGGAATTGAGGCATTATCTTAATATAGATATAATAAATCTGCACTATTTGGAATTTAAAAATGAATGTGTGTAATAACTAACATTACTGCAGTGATAACAACCTGTTTCTTCAGTTAACTATGCAATTGATTGCTATATGGAACAAAAGCTCAATATCCTGCAAGTGTAGAAGCCAGATATGGAGTTTCTTAAAGGAGATAAAACACCAACATCCACTATGGATTTGACTTAAGTCTAGAGGTGGGTGGAGGAGAAGAGACAAGTATGTGGGTTACTCTGCACACATTTCTTTCTATAAAACTTCTCCCTTTTTTCTTATGGAATTAAATTTCTACTTCAGAAATTACATTCTGGCAGAGGGGGAGAGTTATCTTTTGTAGGAGCACAAAATCTAAGATCATGGATAAAGTAATATTAACAGGAGACAGAGATATTCCAAGAAGCCAAGCTAAACATCTTAAATCAGCATTAAGGTAAATTGATTTAAATAAATAGGGAGGGATAGCTAACACTCTTTAGTTTCTGCGATGGTAAATGAAACCTAAAGCTGGGAATGGAATGTGGAAGGCTTCTTAAGAAGAGGGTTACAGCATGGAGGGACTGGATCAACTTTTATGAAAATGATTTCTGCAGGAAGTAGATGAGGGCTATTTTCATCTCTCCTTACTGAAGGAAGGAAAAACGTATGATAGTTTGGGGCTTTGATGACATATACTAATGGTCCAAAGTAAAGTTCTGAATAATGATAAAAACTATACCTTAAGCTCCTGGAAAGATAACTTATTTCAGATTTACTGCAGCAGGCATTAATTTTTAATGCACACTTATTCCTGAGGCCTTTTCCTACAGTATTTATTATTGTATATTCAAAATGTTACCGTAAGTAATAACAAGTCTTTAAAACTGGCAAAGTTAAACATGTCTTTCTTGCCACACCAGTACACTCGTCAAGCCAAAAGTTTAACTGCAAATTGTTCTTGCAAATCAAAACCTATTTTTTTTTAACTATAAAGACATTTTGAATGTAGAAGAAAGGAAATCACAATTTGCTGAGTAGATGTAGGCTGTATATAATCAGAAACATTATAAGGGACTGACATTTCCTTGTTCTATGGCTCCACTCTGGTAATATTACTACTTTAATGTGATTTATAACAAAAGGAAAAACATACTAAAGTATTTTTACTTTAAGAAGGCAGCACTGAAGAAACTAAAATGGAAAATCTGTTGTTAAAGTACTCAGTGAAGACACTTTAGCCAAACAGCACAGATAACATGCTGTATGTTCAAGCCACTCCAAGTAAAAACAAGCCAAGTATAGACATAAGGAAAGGCAAAGGAATGAAAAAAAACCCCAACCCAAACCAACAGCATATATAATAGATGATTCTGGTGTTGTTTGAAAAAGTTGTGTGAAAATTTTAAAAAAAGGACACAAATACTTGAATGATCCTCTATTACAGTGATTATAATTTTCTAATCAAAAATAGTTTGAATTTAAATCAATTTACAGTGTTAATTGCAGTAGTGAGAAATCTGCCAGTGCCCAAATTAGTCTTGTATTTTCATGGTGTCAAATACTGTAATATGTACAACTGGCAAAGAACAACATAGTTTCGTGCATCAAATGCCAGCAGCAACACCCCTCTAGCAGTGCAGTTTAATGGAGGCTATCAGACTAGAGCATACTGAAAACCTCTCTCTTTCTCTTTTTTATTGGCAACCTTAAAAATAAAAAGACACAGTCATTACACTGGAATTTACATGACCTATTTTTCCAAACGTATGATTAACACATTACCAGCATCACACCCTTGAAGAAAAACGATTTTGTTTCTGATACTTGCCCAGACACTGAACACATGAAGTAAGGGAACAGTTCCTGGTACATGCATGAAACTGTCACTTGACACCACCTGCACACACAAATTCCAGTCAAGGCAAATTTTCCTCCAGATTTTTTGACACATACAATGCAGTGTATTGAATAATTGTTTATTTTGCTTTTGTGAGTCATGGCAAGAGACAATTTTTTTGAGGTTTACAAGCACATCCTCTGGATGATTATGTATAGGTTTTTTTGTATTGTATTAGAAGTGTAAATGTTTGTCCTTGTTTATTTAAATATTGCATGCTATATAGCTACAAGATAAGTACTGAAATGGCAAAGTCACAGGCAAACTAGCAATGCTTAAATCAATTTGTTTCCTAAAACATTAAATGTTTTGAATACAAATTTCAAATTTTCTTACATTACTTTTATTGAGGAATATATACATTGAGAAATCCTACATAAAAAACCTAATTTCCCTTTCTGTTGCTGTGCTACCAAATAGCCAGCACTTTGGGATTGTGATCCTGACAAGCTCTAGACAAATTACCCCAAGCAGCCTTCTGCAGTTTTCACAGGACAACTGTGTTGAGCTACCCATGCATACATAGTTCACCCTAAAACTGAATATTATTTTTGCACTTGCTTATTCATTATTTGCATTAAAATTAAGTTACATCTATAGTTACATCTATAATGGAAACAGTTGGGTCCTGGTGGCTCTCCAGGAGGCTCTCCAGCAGGCCATTAAGGAGTCAGAGGTGGGGGTACCTGTGATTGAGACACAAAGCTGGCTGTGACTTCTTGATCTTCTACCTTTAGAAGTCTTCTGAAGGCCACATCTTCCATGTTTCCCTATTTGAAGGAAAATGAATGTCAAATGAAGCTCAGGGATGCCACCTCCTTTGAATGGCATGAATCACACCATGAGGGATCTGCAGGTCGGGAGACAACCTTACTCCCCTTGTGGAGGACCAGGCACATAAGCATGTTTTGTCTCAAATATTCTGACTGTTGTGATAGGAAAGTTGTGACTATAAAAGATGGTTCTGTGGAGGTGGGGCAGTGCTGTATGGAGAAAAGAAAAATTTTCTTTTCTGCCTTGAGACTCATGCTCAGTGCGCCTGCATCAAAGCAGAGGTCGAGTCCCCCACTACAGGGCACCTCACTACAAGGGGCTCCAGGATCCCCACAGACCTCATTTCCTGGAGGGCTCTAAAGGGCTTAGTATTGCATGCATGAACAAAATAGTGCAAAAATCTGTTTTACATAACACATGAACACCAGATAAACTGTAAAAGAAAGTGGATTGATCTGTTTCTTCCTCCTCTCTTACCCCTTATCCAGACCACTAGGGAACCTGAAAAGTTGTTAGGATTGGCAGTATTAAATTGTGAGCTTGTCAGCCAACACTTCCAAGTCCTGAAGCTTGTTGTGGGAGTTGGGAGCTTGCTGAAGTTTGTTGTAAAAGTTAAGGGCATGTTAGCCAATACTTTTGAGACTAAATAGTAAGCTATTTGCCGGAGTTAAGATGATGATACAGTAAGACATAAGAGTTCTCTGACACATGGACCGGTGTATTTGTATAGTATGATGAGAAGTTATAAAGAACATCGAACACCCTAGTTGGGAGGGAAAATGCTTCTCCCTTTTCACAGGAGCTTCCTGTTTCTGTTCCCTAGGAAGATCACAGCAGGACACCTCCAGCAAATGTACAGATGGCAGGGAGGTATTTGAAGACAATGGGGCACAGGAATCCATCTCCTGAGAACTGGATGTACAAGCATGAAGCTGTGGAGACCCTGCCTGTTACCTTGTTGGGACAGGCAGGGAAACGGAGCTGACAAGGATGCCTATGACAATGTAATGAAGTCCTATTTTCAGACATCAGTAATATGTAAACCTCATATGTAATTTTACAACTGTATTTTAAAGCCCATTTGGTGACTGAAATTTCTTAGATCAACAAACTTCTACAAGAACTATAAAAAACTTCTCCCAGTAAAATCTCGTCTGGAGCATTGTTTGGCTTTTTTTTTGTTTGTTTGTTTTGTTTGTTTGTTTTGTTTTTAAAATAATTTTATTTTAAGAGCTCTGCCTCTAAAACCCTTTTGCACCTTGTGTATCAACACTTGGCGATAAATTCAAAACTCTTTTTATTTAGTTCCTTTCATAGTGACTTCACAGCAGTTCTAATTTAGGGCTACTTATCATCATCACAGTCCACCAAGAGCACATCTTTTTTCTTTCATCTTTCCATAACCTTCCACTGTCCATGTCCATCAAGCGTCCATTGCTCTATTCTGTTGCAGCTTGTAACTTCCACAGCAATCACTGATGCCAGATCCCACCAGGCACTCCTCAGCTTCCTTGAAACCTCTCATTCTCGTCCACCGTTTACATGCCATTTCCCCTTCAGTATGAGCCTGCAGACCCACATCATTCCAGACTGTGGCACCTATCTCTACTCAGCGTTAAAAATTGCTTAGCAAAACTGGGCACAAGCAGTAGAAACGAAATACCCACGCTTTTTGTTACAAGAGTGAAACGTGTCACTACACGGCTGAGATATGTCACCGTGCTAGCTGTCGGCGATCCCCCGCCGTTCCTGACCCCGTGTCGTACCCAGCAGCACGGCTCCCACCACGCAGCTGGGCCCTCCGTCCACGCTGGATGCCCAGCCAGCTTGCAGGGCGGAGTAGCCCTCGGCCCTCAGCGCTCTGCCGGCCGGGGCGGGACC
>VXBI01013933.1:502280-660862 GCA_013397375.1 Toxostoma redivivum
GCCGGCGCCCCCCCGCCGTTCCTGACCCCGTGTCGTACCCAGCAGCACGGCTCCCACCACGCAGCTGGGCCCTCCGTCCACGCTGGATGCCCAGCCGGCTTGCAGGGCGGAGCAGCCCTCGGCCCTCAGCGCTCTGCCGGCCGGGGCGGGACCGCGGGCCCGGGCGGGCAGGGGAAGGGGCGGGNTCTCCGCGGGGCCTTCCTGTGGCGTCGGCGTTCCCCGCTGCTGTGTGAGCGCCGCGGTGCCGGCGGCCTTCCCCCTCCGCCTGCCTGCCCCTTCCGCCCGCGGCATCTCCTCGCTCGTCACCGAATTGCCTGGCCTGCTGCAGAAACCCCGACTCGTGCCGTGCCTGCAGTTGTGGCCGCTGAAGGAAGGGTCAGGGCTAGAGAGTCGGTGGGAAGGCTTCGGCCGCCTACCCCGCAGCAGGCAGTGCGGAGTGCTCGTAAACTTCATCTCGCGAAGAATAGAGCCCGCGAGATAAATTCCCCCCCCCGTTCAAAATGAAATCAAAAGATTCTAAGTACTCTGAGGGCTTGTTCGTTCTTAACAGTCGAGAACCGCTGAAACGAGTTTATCCGTGAGGTTGATTGTGACCTCTAGCATAGTATCCCTCCGTGCTTTGGGCAGGATTTGCAGTTTAGCTGATCAAGTACCGTAAGGTCGCTGGGGCTTTGGAGGAGTCTGGCTTCAAAAGCAAGGAAAAAAGAACATACTTACGAGTACTTAACTCTTGTACTGAAAGACTAAGGACAGTGTGACTGTTAAGAGACATTAAAATGCTGTTTTATACGGTGCCTTGACAAATTTTAGTCTGCATCTTAGTATTGAAGGAGAACCTTACAGTGAAAAGTTTCAAGTAACTCTTACAGAACTTAAGCAAAAGAACTCCACAGGGAGTAAAAGTTTTAGATAACCCATCTCTAGTTTGATTTGAGAGCCAAAGGCTGAAATATAAACGGAGAAAATTACAGAAAGGCAGAACAAGTTAAGTATGGTATACATTTGTAAGGTTGAAAGTTTTAACCCTCATTCTTCCCGGCATAGTCACCCTGACTGGGACGGGGCTTGCTTGTGTCACATGGTCGCAGCACGTGTTTGCGTTTTGCGTTCCTGTAGACTGCCTGAAGAACGGTGAGGGCAATTTAACAATATCAAAACACATCTTAAAATCCTGTATTTTATTTTTCAATAGGCTTTTTCATACTATCTCTTGGTTTTTGTTTTGTTTTAGTTGTGGAGTTGCCTTCTATTTCTTGTTGCCTTGTTTATACCTTATTTTTTAAAAAAAGTCTTCCTCTGTTGCGTTAATATTAATGCATTTCATCTGGGGAAGCCACTGATACAGAGGGAATATAAAAATGTTACATTAGGGGCTTTGGGGTGTTTTAGGTCTGAGGTGTTGTGCAGTCTCTTGTCTTTCACTCCTACCTGTGTACTGATCTGTAATCTATGCTAAGTGATTGACATAGTGGAATTATTATTTCAGGAATGTTTATAGAGCTAAATTCACATGCAGAAGAACTCCATTAAAAATAATAATCCTTGAATTTTAAGAAGTTGCTGCCTTAGTTTTTCTCACAGAGGCTCTGCTACGTCAAAATACCAGTAGGGCATTAATTAGCTGTCAGTTACATTGCCTGTCAGAATTGAGAAAGGCTGAGTTTTGAATAGTTTCTGGAAGCATGGTGTGGGCAAATTGTTGCTCCAGGACTGCTGGAGTTCTCTTTCCAAATACCTCTCTGATTTGTGGTGTGGAGTTGGAATAAAATCTTAAACAGTAGTGCTAATATTAGGTATAGAATTGCAGAAGCATCAGCTTTACCACAGGCTTCATCTTTGTTTTAACCTGCAGCATTGCTTCAGAGGCTATAGGTGTAGGTCACGCAGCTGGGCTGTCTGCAATCTGCACTGGGGACAGCCCAGGTAGCCCAAGAGCTCTGCATATCCTGGAAGGTCTCCCCTCAAAGCTGAATTTGCCATGGGAAACCCTTTTTCAGCATGCTTTAGAGGGCTGTGAGATGGGGAGAAGGACATAGGAGAGACACTATAAAATAATTAAGTATCTCTAAACTCCCCTAGAGGTGGAAAGACATTTTGCAGATGTCTTTACTATTTTCTGAAAAAAACCCACAAACTCAAAACAAAAAGAAAATCCCAAGCAACAACCTTCTCCAGCTAAACAAGAACAACCAGTTGGTATTTTTTCTAGTTTGTCATGCTGCATATCTGCATTCTTCATAATACTAAGGCCGCTTGCATTTTTTTACCAAAGTCCAAGCTTTTTCGGCACACAGCAAAATGAAGGTGACTGCAAAAGTAGCTCCTGGTGGTGGAGAACACACTCACTGGTGGCTTTCCTCCTCCCACAGCCATCATGTACATCCAGCAGATTTGACTGTCCCTTTCTGGGAGCTCTGTGGAAGGACTCTAGCAAGAGCAACTTCCTGGCTTGGAAAGAGACTGCACGATGTGGAGTTTGACAGCTTCTGTCACCTGTCAAATACTTGGTAACTGCCACTGCAGCTTGGCTTTTCCTTGTGACATGACATATGCAGAAGAGCTTTTGACTCCTTCCTAGCGAACAGGGCTCTACCTGCAGGCTGTGTTTGCTTCATAAACATCTACTTTAGATGAGTTTGTGCTGGATTTGTACTCTTGAACTGTGTGTGTAGTTGGATGAAGTTTTTGTTTTGTACTCAATGGAATACTTATTTTTTGCAGCAGCTTCAGAAGAATCACCTGGGCCAGACAATCACAAAAGTGGAAAAAAATCCTAGCAGAATAGATTGCATAAAGCAAGTGTATGCCAGTTAGTTAGGAATGAGAACAATTTGTCAGTGTCTTGCACTTTGCCAGAACTTGATATGAAAAAGAAGGACTTTAGTTAAAACTGTTGAATAAGACCTTGGAACAACCAGTGGGAATAACACAGAGTGGGAGAAGGAAAGAGTAGAAAAGATCCTTGAAGTGTTTCCAGAAGCACTGTCTTCAACTGGGTATAGATTTTCACATTCAGTAACAAAGTGGCCTGTTCCCTTTCTGACTGCTGGCAGAAATGGAAGAATGCAAAAGGCTCCCAAACCAACTCTTTGCTACTCCTACACTTACTGAGAAAAACATTAATTTCCTGTTTTTTTCTTTCCTTTATTGCTTTCCATTTTTTAGAGGGGAGACTCAAACATTATCCAAAAAAGAAAAGCTGCTTATTTTATAAATACTAGAAAGTAAAATGAATTGGTGTCAGTTTGATTTCTTTGTCTGCTTTTCCTCTTGTGCTTGTATTTAAATACTTAATTGTTTTCCTCCATTCAGGAAACCTCAAAGTGCAAATGAATAAATGTGGAAATAGCCTTTGTTGAAAGGTTGTTCTGTAAAATCGCTGAATGGCTTTTCAGCTTTTCTTGATATCGTTTTTTTGAAGTCACTTTGTTGAGGTGAATAACTTTCTATGTCTGCAATATGTCCTTTATTTTGTAAATTTGGATTCTCATTATCAAGTTCTTCGTTAAGTAAAGTGTTTTGTGTGTTTTGGTAGCAGTTTTTAATTCTTTGGAGCAGTAGAATAAAGTTAGATGCAAAATGTGAGCTGGGTATCTCCAGTTCTTGTGAAGATTTAGGCCATCAACTTGTCATGTTAGGAGTATGACAGAATAGTTGTTCCAAATTCTTTGCTTAGTTTAGATGTACATGTTCAGTTTGGTTTTGGTGGTTTTTTTGTTGTTGTTGTGTAAGGGGTTTATTTCATTTGGTTTTGGTTTTTTTTTTTTGGGTTTTTTTTTTGGTGGTTTGTTTTTTGGTTTTTTTTTTGTGGTTTTATTGCTGTTTGGACTTTTGTTTAAGTTTGTATGGAAACACAAGACTTGCGAGGAGTAATCTCTAGGCTAATATGTACACTGGAATTAAGTCAGACTTTGAGTAGATCCAACATCTTTGGTATGTACACAGCGGGTTAGGAGTTGGCAGATGCTTTGATGAACCGAAGTGGAGATCTTTAGCATCAGTAGAACTATACAAATAAGCTATGTGAGTAACATAATCTTATTTTGGTGTACCAGGTTTTATTTGCCTGATTTCCCACATGATGGAATGAATGTAATCTTCACCAGCATGGATATGTAGACCTTTTCAAGATGGTTAAGAACTGTGGCGAAAAACCAAGTGGAATGACAAGTGAGGAAACTTTCTAACGTATTCTTCTGCTGTGTTATTTCTTTACCTGATGTAAGCCAGCTTTTTAAAATAAGAAATCATGTAAAAACTGAAATCGGGTAGATGTTCTTATCCTTAGGAAAACTTACAGTTGAACTCAGCTTGATAGTTTGGGTACTTATTTAAGATATTAGCTGTGCTTAATCTACTCAAATCTATTAAGTGTATTGCTCAGTGTTAAAACTGCTTAAAGTGAGCAAAATACAAATTTTAATTTGTATTCTGATTATTCCTTTGTCAGGAGGAAGCAGCCACTTCTGCTGACATCTGATTTGTATGTTAGAAAGTATGGTTTCCTGAGAGAAGAGTGCATTATAGTTTTTAACAGCAGATCTTTATTAAATGTGCCATCAGTGGTGCTTTTGGAAAGATGAGAAAGGACCCACTGTGGGGCAGCTCAGTGAAGCTAAAGATGTAAGTTCTGTCCCATTGCTATTTTCTGTATTACAAGTAGAGATTTTTCCAGTCCCAGCTTGTAAGTATGTATGTGCATGTGTTTGAGTTTTTTCAAAGCCACAAGGTTTACATGGACTTTACATGATAAATATTTTATTTAGTTTTAAATTAAGAAATTGTTCAAAACCCAAAAAAAAAGCAAACCAAACTAAAAAACTATCATCACCACCACCCAACCAAAACCAAGCCAACTTCTTTTATATGTATGGAGTTAACTCCCTTAAAGTATTCAGAGAAACTCTAAAAATATATACAAATTGGGCAGCTTTGTTCATGTTGTTTGACTCTTGAGTTGTGTCAAGGCTAGAGACTTCTTCTGTCTTTAACAAATGGAGAGATAATGCTGATAAATTATTTGCCATTTGAACTTGGTCAGAGTTAAACCAGAAGTGTCTTACGCTGCTTAATGCTTTTAGTAAACATTCTGTAGTGGTTAGACTACTTCTCTGGTCTGTTTGCTTAAAAAATAAGGCCTTGTAATGACTTTGAAAAACTATATTTGCTACTAATGGTTTCCTAATGCAATCTCTTTGGTTGAAAGAGTTTTGTGAATACTTTTGGTATCAACTATAATTTATTCATAAACTACTAAAGTAGTTTAGTATTTTTCTTCCTCTGTGTGTGTTCTGTATGTTCTGCATGTTCTGCCTGCTCTCGAATACTGCCTGTTAGCTTCTTTTCCTATACTTGAGATGTTATGTGTAATAGGACTTGCAGTCAGAGCATGTTTTTCAGCAGCATGTCCTTAAAGGATTGACCATTATAAGAGAGTTGGATTTAAACACAGACAACACTTGAAGTGTTCTGCTTAAAGACTATTGCTGCACAGTAATGTCAAGGTGCATGAATAACTTTCTCCCTTGCAGGATCTTTCCTTTGTCACTGAACTTTTTTATGGAGGAACAATCACATTTTTAGCACTGTTAATGTTGTTTAAGTTAGGACAACCTTTTCTATGGCTAGAGGATGAGTCAGTTAGATACATAAGTTTGAAAAACAAGACCTGCTGTAACTTTTTTTTTGATCATTGAATACTTCTTCATGACAGTAAAGAATGGTGTAAGGATGGCTAATCAGAAAGGTGAACCAAGAAAAGTGTGATTAAAAAACCAGCTGCAGTTGTCCCAGCTCAGTCTGGCCAAATAACATTTTCCACTATGGTTTCTCCTTTATTTTTGGAAGTCTGCTTCTTCCTTTTCCTATGTATTGTTTTCCTTGTCATGCATTTCAGACTTCCTTGACCTTGTTATTGTTTCAGACATCAGTCTTGTTTGTCTCTGTAAAGTCCATTTACACATGACAGAAACTCCTGGGATCCTAGAGTTGTCTGTTTTGCTTTCTTAAATTTCTATGACTTGAGAACATTACAGTCAACATTCTGCTAAACAGTCTTTTGGTTGTTGGAAGAGATTAATTGAGGATAATGGAGAAGTGCTGTTTGAATCTGGCACTAATCTGGCATTGTCGTTTGTGTGCCAGTGATCCAGGGAGGGAAGGACTAAGTGAAAATGGAAGTGCTGCCATTGATTTATCTGCACATGTTGAATTGATCATCACTGGCAAAATACCCGTTTTATATAAAAGCAGGTATTTTATGGCCTACTCAGTAATTGTTATTGGTAAATAGTGACTCTCTGCTGTAATTAACTTTCAGATTTCTGAGCCTTACTAAGGTTGCTAGTCTTCTGAATAATTGTTTGTAAAAAATATAAATTAGTTTATTATGATCATCACAAGAAATCAACAGAGCTTTGATACTGATATAAAAAAAGTAAAGGAGACCATGAAACCGCTTGGTTCAAGCAGGACTGTTTGATCATGTTTTGAGACTGTAGGGTTGCAGACTCCACAACCTCTCTGCCACTGTTTGAACACTGAAGAACTTCTGTTTATTCTTAAAATATCCTGAATGGGGGGAAGTCATGAAAGACTTTCAAAAGATTTGTTACTTCCAGTACTTTCCTTAGAGGAGTAGTTTCTGAATGTTACCACCATGTACATTTACCATAACATTAACTGGTCCTCAGTATTTGGAGTCTGAAACATAGGCTTCTCTGAATTCCTTAGAGAGAGAACAACAAGCAGAAGTGAGAGCTGAAAAAGATAGTCCTGGATACCAGTGTAGAAAACAAGTCTTAAAAACAAGTCTCTGTGAAAGCTCCAAAACATAGTTTTAGACATAATAAAAATATAGGAAGAATATTGCTTACATTTTTTAGATAGAACAGATAGACTATATGCGTAGTTTATACATAAACTTTTGTACTAAGAAACTAGAATTCTAATAGGTTAAGAAGAAATGCTTCAGATTCGTATTTTTAGCTTATTGAGTAATTTATGTATAAAAATCTATGCATTGGGGAGAGACACTCTATCTTGCTTCTCTCCCCTCACTCCCATCATGATCCCCCGAAGAAGACAGGAGCTGCGGCTGCAACATCGGCCCTCCCGGGGCCTTGCACCAGGAGCTGCTTCTGCTTGTAATTGGGACTTTACTTCTATTTAGGACTCTATGCCAAAAACTTTTAGCACAGACTTTAACACTTGGAACTCTGCCGTTTGAGACTGATGTGCCTTTACAATAAACAACTTTATAGCAACTAATAACTGCTCAGCTCTTTTAAAGAAAAGAAACAACCCGACACTCAGTAGCAGAGGAATGTTGGTGAACTGGCCGCCTGGCACTGCAAACTTTACTTTTCTGGATTTGTCTTTTAAGCTGCATTTTATTTGTTCTGTCCTCCAGATGCAGATTCAGTGTCTAGTTAACTGGAAAGTAAGGATGCTCTAGCTGTCAGCCATTTGAAAAGAAGAAAGGCAGACATCTAGAAAATGTTTTCCTGTATGCTTATGTATTTTTTTATCTTTTAACTGTTTAAATAGAAGACATAGAAATGTGATTATGTATTTTATTAATTTTTTTTTTTTTTAAATTCCAGGTCTGCAATTTCTATTCAGTTAGGAGAGCTTTTTTTGTGATTTTTAAGTTTGGTGCTGTCAGCCCCATGTGAACAAACCAGATCAAAAAACACACTGGATATTAGAAAACAAAATGCCACGGAAGAGGAAAACTGGTGGAAGTCCCTCTCAGAAGAATGGCAATTCTGACAGAACTACTGTTGCTGTATCCCAAGGGGACCCAAGCCACTTAGTGGCACAAGCAATGCATTATGTCAATAAGGAAGAGCTCTTCAACAGCATGTCAGAGATGTTTTCTGACCTAGATCCTAGTGTGGTTTATATGGTTCTATCTGAATGTGATTTTAAAGGTAAATAATACAC
This sequence comes from Toxostoma redivivum, assembly GCA_013397375.1. Lineage (NCBI taxonomy): Eukaryota > Metazoa > Chordata > Aves > Passeriformes > Mimidae > Toxostoma > Toxostoma redivivum. The sequence continues at coordinate 510,228 of VXBI01013933.1, forward strand.
AGCTGACACGAGTTTTGTTTCATGTGCAGATAGCTCTTAACTAGTGCAACTCCAGGAAGGTTGGTGTGGGTGTTGCAATCATATTTGTGAGTTTAACTGTTAATAAGTAGGAATTTTCCAACCATGTAAGATTCTCCAAGTTTAACAATGTTTCTGTGAGACTGGTAAATGGAGCAGCGTGATCCATAGAGTGGATTGTTCTGTGACACAGAGCAAGCAGTGGTGGAGTTGTGAGAAGAATCTGGTTTTTCCAATTAGTTTCTGTGTCCTATCTGCAAGATGCCTAAGCTGTTTCTGCAGGAGGGGTATTTTGTGTTCTCGATCACAATTTTTTGCTGGTATGCCATATGTGGTCCTGGCAGCATTTGCTTTTCCTTAAGTACTTGAACTGAGCTTTTGTTTTACATTTATTTTGCATTGTCATCTTACTGTGTCCACTGAGGATTAGTTTCTGCAGGAGAAATTCTGTTTGCTGTGTTTAGTTCTCTGCAGCCTTGCTGGAACTAAAGCAAGGAACTAGTGTCTTTCCCTGCATTCTGCCAACCTACATACCCAACTCTCCTGGCAGACTGTTCTCTTATTTATGCCCAGTCCCTCCCATTCTTTTGTGATTTTAAAATTCCTCTATATGCAAGGTCATTTGCTTATGATAAAAGTACTGCATGAAGTGCTGGGTAGCAATGTCTGAGGAGTTACTTGTCAGGGGAATAAGCCATATATGGAGCATTTTGATCAATTTGTATTCATATGATCAGATGCGATTAACTGAGAACAAATGTGAGAGTGCTGTTACAATTATTGCTCATTTTAAAATCGAATTTAATAAAATTACTGATTCTTGCTTCGATCTCTTAGTAAGAGTTATATATCTTAATAAGATTTGCCTTTATCATAATTACAGTTTTATCTCAAGCTTATTGGAGAATGCAGTAAACATGTAGAGATCATAGCCTTGTACTGCTAACAGTAGTTTAAAACTGGAAAGGTTAGCATATTTGAGTGCAGTAAGTTGTTTTCATACAGTAGAGAAGCTGGAAGGATGACAAAGATTTTGTTTAATGAGTGTGGACAGAATTGTACAGAGCTTAAATTTGCTGCACTGTCTTTCAGGAAAACAGAAGCTCAGCTTTAGGACTCAGATGATGTTTGTGCCTGCTTTTCATTTTGTTCATGTTAATCACTGGCACCCTCTGCTCCATTTAGTGGCTTTACAATGAATTAATGCAGATACTGGATTTTCCAGACTGTATTAGATAGGACATTTTAAAGTGGGCCATAGTGAACATACTTTGCATACTTTTATCTCTTTCATCCTCTGTAGAGTTTGTAGTTAATTTTACACTATTCCAGCTATATGAGATAGATTAGAAATAAGTATCCATTTAAACATCCAGCTCTGATATTTTTTTTCCAGTTAAAATAGGTAATTTTTAGACAGTATTTCCGTAGTAATTTTTAAGTTTATTAGGTTGTTATTTTTCAATGTCTATATTGAGTTCTGCCTTTACTTCTAATGAGAAGTGGATCAAGGGAGTTTCAGAAGCTTTAAGTTTAAAGGTGAATTGTGAACTGTCTTCTGGTTGTTTCTTTAGTTGTAATAAATGTTTCTTCTACTAAAAAAATTGCATGCACATCAGCTTGGGTTTGTTTAGTTGACCATGCTTTATTCTGTTTTCTTACCCAACAGTAGAAAATGCTATGGATCATCTTCTAGAGCTGTCCACCCATGCCAAAGGAGTAGCATCTTCCAAAACCTTGGGTTTTGATTTGGCAGCATCATCATTACCTCTTGTTAATCAGCGAAGATCTGTTGCAAATGAAAGAATGAGGGAAGGTACTGCAGCACATAGTTATTCTGGTGCAGCAATAGAAAACGTCCCGTCACCTGGTGTGCAGCTGACCAGAGACCTGAATTCCTTACTAGAAACTGCCTTTCAGAGTTACAGCTTGGGTGAAGAATTGCCTAATTCTGCAGATGACCAAATAGCACTTGAGCACCCTGTGGAACATGATGGTTTTACTGAATTTCCCGAGTGGGAAAAATCTGATTCGTTTTGCAATGCCCTACATTTTCCAGAGCAAGCAGAGACAAATAATGTGGTTTTAGAAAACTCCTGCTGTTCCCAGCCACCAGTGAGTCAGCTGAGCATCCAGACAAGCTCACCGTCTGCATCAGACAGTTTTGCACAGATACTGGAAGATTCTGATTTGTTGGAAATACATGTTCAGCATGATGTGGCTTCAGAAGTATATAAATTATCAAATGGAGAAATATCATGTGAAAATTCTGATCAGACACAAGATACTGTTTTGGATCAAAGTAGTGTGACTGCTGCTTCTTATGGGTCCTCCCAAAGACCTCTGGAACCTGGAGCAGCTGTTACTGGAGATCCTAATTCAAGGTGCCTGGAACAACACGAAGATGCAGTGACTGCCTTTAGCAGCTACCAGAGTGCTTCTCTTCCAGAGGCGTATATCTCTCCTGAAACTTCCAGTTTCAAAACACAAAAACCTGCAGATACTCAGCAAACTCAGCAGGGTTATAACTTAAATTTTTCTACATCATCAGGTCAATCTCAACAACACTGGAATCTCATGGCTCCTGTGTTTTATCCATCCAGTGGAACTCACAGCTTTGTAATTCCTGTGGCTGCCAGTCCAGGGCAGTGGAGACCTGTTTCTGACTGTAGAACTTCGGAAAAAGGACTTTTTCTTTCCTCCCCAGTGGTTTCAAATGCCTGGGATGGCAACCCTTCTCTGAAGGTATGGGGAAATCAAGATAGAAACTCAAAATTGAACCTCTCTCAAGCACAGCAACCACGTGTTTGTCACATGATGAGAAAAAAGATGCAACTTATAGGTCCAGTACTTGTCCTTCTCAGAGGTGTTCCAGGATCAGGAAAATCATATTTGGCAAGGTAGAACATTTATATTGTGAGCTTCTAAAAAAATTGCTTAATTGTGTACAGGTTTTGGCACAGGCAGAGAGAATTTTCTGACTCATGTAAATAGTAATGCATAAACCCTAAATTGCCCGCTACACAGTACACACAGTGTGATGAGTAATAATAATTGCTGAGATCAGAGTTGCTTGTGGGTCCTTTCCTAGTGGAAATTTAAATAGGAATGATGAGCTTTAACTTACATCACTGAACAAAGAAGTTTGTCAGTAGAGCCTCATTGCTGTAGTGTTAAGTCTGCTGTATTCTTTCAGTCCCAGTTTATTTCAAATGTTTTCCTGGAGTAACACTGATGGAAATATGCCAGCTCTTTACAGGCAGAAATTCCCCTTTCACTGTACAACTTTTTTTATAGGTACTATATGTGAAGCTTCTTGGGGGGAATTTCTGATTTCTTTTCTTACTCTCTAAAAGCCTAGTTTGCACTTAGACTCCTTTTGACTGACATCTGAAACATTTGATGCAATTAAGACAGAATATTTGTCAGTATGAAAGTATGTCATTACATGTAGATGGAAAAATACCTCCCTTGTTTTGAAATGAAAGACTTGTAGGGAAACTATATCAACTCTCTCCCCTACGTAATCCTCAGCCTTTGGAAAAAACAAAGGAGGGAAAATATTATAGATTGCATTTGCTTGGAAGCTGATTTTTTTTTCTCCTCTTACCTACGTTTGCTGTTTCCATTGCAAATAATTTTGGTTTTGTGCAAGAGACTAAAAAAAGTATATATGGTGGTAGACATTGGAACCTGGAAGGAGAAGGGGAAAAAGCTGCTTATTTCTTGATCTTTCACAGGAATTTGCTTGAGGATAATCCAGGTGGAATCATTCTTAGTACTGATGATTACTTTTACAAACATGGACAATACCATTATGACCCTGATTGCTTAGGGGAAGCACATGACTGGAACAGGAAGCGAGGTGAGATATAAATAAGGGATTAGCTTGCTCATTTACAGTTCAGTGCTTGTGTGCTGTTTACAAATCTGCCTGGCTTGTTATGTGACAAGTATTTATCACATTGTAGAAGTATTTTTTAATATGTGCAGAAAAAGAATATGAGCACAAACTCAGAAGTCATCTGTTCATTGTGTGTTTTGCAATTAGACATGCCAGTGTCTTATTGAAGAGTATGTTTTGTCCTCAGATTTTATCATGGTATGTATTTTGGGTAGTGTCCCATTTCCAGAGTGGTTACCTACACACCATCTCCCAGAAATATTTTTTCTGAGATGATCCGTAATATGCATATGTAGTAAGTAATGAGGATACATATAATACACAGATATCTTCCTGCTCTTAGTTATCTTTTTTTTTCTCTTGTACACAAAATTGTTGTCAAATCTGAACAAAATTAGAAGAGCAAGACAAAATTATTTTTCCCCTTTTCATAATTGGGTGGGGTTTTTTTGACAGTGACCTCTGCTAAATTCACCATAGAACATTTCTTTTTAAGCTTCTACTTGCTATATTTGAACCACGATCTCTTTTCTGCTGTCTAATTTCTACCAGTGGAGAAACTAATAAATACATATGGGATTCAACAAGAACTGTGATTGTTCAGACACACTGTAACATGAGTACAGAAACATGGTGCTGTGTCTCAAAGTTAGTGGTTCTATACATTTCATTACTGTGTAATTAAATTAAAATAATTCTTTTGGTTTTTCATATTTTATACAGTTTACAGAGTGGACTAATCTTAAGACTGTTATAAAGCCAAGAATTTTGTATGCAACAAAGAAGTCCACTTTAAGGTGATCATGTAGTTTTTTTTAGTTTAATTTACTGATTGATTAGTCATCTTGGTGCATTTTACATCTGCATTTTCATTCCTTGATTATCATACATACGTTAATTCAAAAGCTAATGCCATATCTTAGTAGCTTTACATGTGAGGGGGGGATTTCTGAAATAGAGGGCCTTGAAACAGATTAAGGTATGGCAAGAGTTCTTCACACAGTGGTTAATCATTATGGATTATCTACATAATAATAGAAAAATCTAGAGAATTAATATTAATATTGTGTTCACCCTATTGTAATGAAATTAACTGTATTACATTGTTTTGTACATGTGTATTTTTCAGCCAAAGAAGCGTTTGAAATGAGAATCTCTCCTATAATAATTGACAACACAAACATACAAGCATGGGAGATGAAGCCTTATGTTACTTTGGTTAGTATTACAATTTGACCAGTGAAAAGAGATTATTGACTAGCATGGCAACAACATATGTTTTAAAATGGGAGTGTTTTTTCTGGTCTAGCTGCTATTCCACAAGGAAGTCTGGAGTAAAAAAAAAAGTGTTGCATGGGATTATATTGGCCAGTGTCATGTTGTGTGACTCAATGTCATGTGGTATATGAGCATTAACCTGGCCTAGTTACCAAAAGCCAAAGGCAAGTGTTTGGTTCTTGGGGCCAAAAGCAGATGTTGGTGAAGAAACTGAATTTTGTTCCTCTTTTATAGATCACTAAAATAAGAAGCTACTTTAAAAATGTAATCAACACTAATGAATGAGTGGTGTGATGCTCTGTAAAACTTGAAAACTCAGTTTCATCCTAAATATGACATAGAGGCAGATACCAGTTGGAGGCTAGAGTTACCAAATAATTGCTAGCTTGCTTGAAATTATGCAGATTTACTTAATACTTTTTGTTGAAGTGATCCCAGCTTTTCACTTAATAGTTTCTAAATGGGCGTCAGCACTTTTAGAGTCTAGAGCATATTTTGCTATTGATCATTGACCATATTGGTTGGTAGTTAGAACAGCATTATTTAACTGAAATAATACATTGCAAAAAAGTATTCTGGGATTTCTCCTTGCCTGTTACAGAAACACAGCAGAGAGTGTAATACATGTAATTGACAGCTTTTGAGCACATAGCCTACATATGCTGCATATGCTGTTAATGGATTAATGAACAGTGAGACTTTAACACAGATATTTTTTGTTAATAAAATGTTTATTTTATTATCCTTGTGTTTATTAACAATTGTCAGATTAGCAGTTCTTTTATAAGTTACGTCTTCCATTTTGTTGTATACTGAAATCAAGATGCAACTAGAGCTTTTTCAGAAGTGCAATGTTTGGTACAGCGATAAGAATTTTTTCTGAAAACAGGAAGGGGGAGAAACAGCACTGTACTTGCAGTGTTTCATCTCATTAGACTTTAGGCTCCTTTTCTGTCATGATGAGACTGGACTATATAGGAACCATTTACTTGCAGCTTGGTTAGGTTCCCATGTGGCAGGAAGGCTGTCCACAATAGCTGTACTAATGTAACTGAATTGCTTGTTTTGGTGCTGGTTCACATCTGGTCAGCTCTGAATGTAAGCTGTGCACTTTCCTCTGTCTTGGAGAGATTGTATATGCATGTGTGTGCTGTATCTGGAAAGAGGAGATGTTTTGCAGTACTGTCATGGGGAAGACACATCACGGCACACATTTAATTTTATGGTGAGAAATACATATATGTGTTTTAATAAATCTCAGTTATATAAACCAAAGTGCAACACTGAACAAAAGTGTTATTCCAAATGTTTAATAGGTATGAAAAAAGCAAAAAACAGCTTTGAAGAAGCAAGCTAGGCATATAATGTGCTTTGTCATAGAAATAAGAAATAGGTGATGCGGCATGTTCTGTTTTATATCTCTTTTATTCAGGCTCAGCAGTTCAAATACAAAGTAATGTTCCGAGAACCAGACACTTGGTGGAAGTTTAAACCAAAAGAACTTGAAAGGTAAGAATGTAAAGGAAAATGACATACTGGGCAGTATAAGCTATGATTTTTAAAAAGGTATCCCTGAGTACAATGGCTAGTGAAGTAGCAAGGTATCTGTCAAAATTTTTGTGATAAGTAGCTTTTTAATGATATTTTGTGGACTTTTGTATGTATATATGTATTATAAGATCTTTTGTCACTTCAGTTACCTGCAAAAGGTACTAGCAATAAACACTGTAATATTTTCGTTATTAGAGAATTATTATTTCTTTGCATGTCAGGTATAGGGACTGTTACTTTGGGTTACTGAGACTGTAAAAATTATGTCATGTTGGGGCTTTTTTTGCATCCTGGTCTGTTGCTTTTTGAAGTGTTTCTGCTGTCATTGAAATTAGGGCAGTCAGCACCTTGTGGCTCAAGAGGGACAAACCTCTTTGCATCATCATTGATGCTTAGCTCTTCTTTGGCAGGACCATTTATTACTTAGGACTGAAATCACCAAGACATAAACCCTATGTAAGTGAATAATAAAACATAAGAAAACATAATGAGAAAATTGGCTAGATGCCAGGTTCAAATGTTATGCTCACTGTCCAGAGTGAAGGCTTATGTCCCTGTGGGAAGGGACTGCAGCTCTTTAATGTCCTTTTTATGATTTGGATGCTGGGACAGAGTGCACTCTCAGCAGATTTGCAGGTGATACGGAACTGAGCAAGAGTAGTTTATTCAGCCTTAAGAAGAGATCATTGAAGAAGAATCATATTGTTGTTTTCAGCTACCTTTTGAAAGATTATAGAGGAGACTGAAAAGAGTTGTGCAGGGATAGGACAAACCAAACATCATCAAGTTGGAACTTTTGATTACATGAAAGCAAAAAGCCCAACATTTACAAAAAGCTCTGGGCAAGCTGATCTAGCTGTACTTTCTCTGAGTAGGAAGCTCATGTCTGAGACTTCCAGAGGTCCCTTCCAAAAGAAGTTATTTTGTGATTTTATAGTATCTCTTGTCATCTGAATTTGCATGTTTAGCTTAAGGTTGGCTGCTTTTTAAGTGAGGTAAGGTAGATTATTTTCCTTCTTAAAAATAAAAGTTAAACCTTTTCTTCTGTATTTTCAATTTCTCTTTTACTGTCCTTGGCCAGATTCACTTGTTCTAGGTGGAACTGCAGCAGAACACAGTGCTAGGCGCTGCGTAACAAGAGTTAGTGAAAATTTCTGGCCAAAGGATGTCCGGAATAGTAGGTGAATAGGTTTTCTTCAGTGCTCAACAAGTTCTCAGTTTAGCACAACCAAAGAAAGAAGACTGAATTCAGAAGTCTTCTGTACCCAGTTTGATATCCTGCTTCGCTGTCAGGATCTGATATAGTGTGTTTTCTGAAACTTATTTGAAGAAGATGCATTATTGGTACAGTTTTAGATTTTAGTATTGTGCAAAACATCCAACTGCAGTATAGGGAGACCAGATGGGGTGGAGAAGTGGAGTAACAATTTGTCTGATATATCCTGTTTACCACACCTTAGTGTATTGATACAGAAAGAATTGCTGTTTCACAGCTTTTCATCTGGCTCCCTGAATTCTTTCGTTAGTCTTGCTAACTATTAAATTTATTAAATTATTGTTAAATTATTCTCTTTTGTAATTGTAATTCACAAATCTGAAATGTTCCTTTGTTTGTTTCTTTTCAATTCATAGGAGAAACATTCATGGTGTATCTAAAGACAAGATCAAAAGAATGTTGGAACGGTATGAACGCTGCCTTACTGTTAGATCAATATTGGATTCTTCAGTTCCAGACAAATCAGAAGCTGCTGGTTGGAGTGAAGATCCTTGTCAGGAGGAAAGCCAGAGGTTAGATTCTTCACTAGCTTTGTAGCATCAAATAAAAGGCTACAAAAATGAAGCCTTTTAGCTTCTTAGCAACAAAACTTGGGTAATAGCATCAAACAGTGAATGCATTAAAAAAGATAGTTAAATAACAAAAAAATTCTCTACATAGTTTTCTTAATTTTTAAGAATTTCAGGATTTTCTGAAATGAACAGTCAAGGGATCTAGTCAACTTTCCAATCTTTTGAAAGTCTCCCATTATGGCTGTGTTACTTTTCAAGAAGCCAGTCTTGACTGAGTTTCTGTTATCTTAGAAATGTTGTCAGATATATGCTATAGATACAAAGCACTTTAAATCTGTAAATTGTTTTTAGAAGAATGTATTGCCAAATAAGAGCAAATTACTGTTTGCAAGTTTGTATGTTGATGTTAGATTATATCTTTGTGGTAGAAGGTGAATTCTTTGTGCAGTAGTAACAGGTTACCTACTTGCTCTTCAGTATACTTGACTTAAACTTGCCTACGTTTCTGTTGTGTGCAGGACTGTTCTGTAGTTGCCAGTATGGATCATGCAGTGTATTCTAATGCACAGTGTCATGGCTCAGGAATAGCACTCTCCATTTCAGTGCCCTCACTGAGACTCCCAAACCACACACTGCTTGTTCACTCCCCTTTCCTCTTCCCATTCCTGCTCCAGCAACCACGAGGTGGTATAGAATAACCTCTGTGTTCTGGCCAAAACTAGGACACATAGGAAATCAGATTTTATTTCAGTTATTTCACTTGGGTTTTGCATGTGTGATGTATTTTGAAATGTTAATTAATGGAATGTAGTTGATTGTGAAAAATGGTTTGACAAGAAAAGGCACATTCTCTCCTAGTTAATGTCTAGACTGTCTTTAGCATTAAGCCAACAGGAGAGAGCAACAGTCATTGGATAAAAGTATATTTACCAGACTTGCTGATCTGAGTGAGGAAATGTCTGGCAGCAAAGTGCTCTGATACAAAACTGAATGCTGGAAATGGGATGGGGATGAGATTGACTCCTGAGAAAGTGCTCTTAGCCCTGTGTTCTAGTTAGAAAAGGACACTTGCTAAAAAAAGTTCATATTTACTTAGCTCTTTTTTTATTGAGGAGTGTTGGAGTTACAGCTAGTCAAAAATTTATTTTCCTCTCCCTAGGAGTCTAAGTTAAACTCTACTCTAGTTCTAACTGGGGTTGGAAATGTGGACAAATGTTTTAAGAAGGTTTGAAGTGGGTTTACATTTCATTTCAATTTGTTTTTCAGAAATAGAGAAGTACATTCTGATGTAAAGAAAGAAGAATGTTTTGCTTCTGAGGTGGAGCCTATTGAATTAACTGAAGATGATAAAACTTCTCTTGGTATTTTTCTAACATTAGAAAGTAGTTGTGATCCTGAGCATTTTCAGAAAAAGGAAAAAGAAATGGAAGATAACTCAGTGCAATACAATTCTGAGAACAGCACTGTTCAAGATGACTTGGAAATGAATTTATCAGATTGCAACAAAAAAGAGCTGCCCTTGGAGAAGAAAGAAAAGGGATTAAAACCCGAAAAAACAGAAGCAGAAACGGATGAGGTTGATGTGATCCCACCTGAAGAGACTGTGAATTTACACACAGGTGGAGCTCAGGAACACAGTGATAACAACAGTCTCAAAGTTCAAACTGCAATTGAACAATTGGGTGAAATATGTATGGAACCAAAATCAACACAAACGAGTAACGCAGTGGAACCAAGCAGTTTGGCTTTTGACACATCAGGAAAACTAGAACTGCTAAACTTTCTGGGTGACTGGCCTGTGGAACAAACAATGGGACAGAGAGTCAAAAGATCTAGAAGACTAGAAAAATCTCCTTTGAAGAGTGATAAGGAAGGTGAAACTCCCAGTCAGCAGCATTCTGAGATAAGTAAAGAGCAAGTGGGCCTACCTGAGACATGTACTGTTGAGAAGGGACTTGAGGGTGAAAGTCTACCCTGTAGCTGTTACTCCGGTAGTTCAGATACAGTTACACCAGAATTGCAAATGTTAGGATGTTGGCCTGTCTCAGCCTCATTAGATCAGAGACAACAAAGGTCAAGGAGAATGAGAAAGACAAATTTAAATCAGTGTGATGAAGACAGAAATACTGAAGACGACACTGATATGAATGCTCTTGAAACTGTACATATGATTCATGGGTTGTCTATGAACACTGGAGAGCAACCAGATATAAGGAGCTTGCCTGTGCACCAAGAGGAAATAGTAGCTAGTGAAACAGTAAGTGAGGAAAAATCCCAGCAAAGTAAGAGAACAAGAAAACATCACAAATTAGCCCTCACTTTTGCAAACAGCAGCTTGCCACATCCCAAAGAAGAGGACCACTTGTCTAAACTTAACGTGGCAGAAGAGAAACAGGACACAAACTTATGTAGGCATAAAAGTAGCCATTCACAGACTGAATCACAGGACTTTGCTCTCTTGTGGAGATTAGAAAAGAAAATGCTTTTTCCTGAGACAGCAAAAATATTGCATGGCAGGCTAGATGGCTTCAAACCCAAAGATACAGATAATGTCTCAGATTCTCAGGAAAAAATACCCTATCGAGTTACATATGATAAAAGCACTTTTGTGGAGGAAAGTGAGCTTATCAATATTGATGAGTCTGAAAAACTAGATATGCTCTGTAAGCTCTTTGAGTCTGTTTCATTTGAAGCTCTGAAAGATCTGTATGAAAGATGTAACAAAGACATAGACTGGGCCACAGGTCTACTGTTAGACTCTGATGAAAAGTTACGTAAAGCTGTTGATACTGAAAGCTTTCAGGTAAGTGAAGCTGAACCAGTGGTCACAGACCTTGATTTCAAGGCAAGTACAGACTATGATGAGAATCTCAAAGACTGCAAACAGGCCCCACAAGTACTTGGGGCTGGTGATATCTTTGAGGCTTTAGAAGACAAGAACTCATCACTTAGCATTGCAGAAGGTAGGGCTGCTAAGACAGCTGTGACAAGTGCTGATGTGTCTGACTCACTCACTGCTACCTTATTGGATAATTCAGTGGAACTGAAAAATTCTGTGGATTCAGCCCCTAGAACTGACACAAGCAACTCAGTAGCAGGTATCATTGAGCTGTCTGTTTCCGGAAAGCAGATGGGAGAGAGTGACAGTCCTCTTGAAGAAACTGTAAATAAGCCATCACTTTCACAACTTGATGCAGATTTGCCTCATGATCCTAACACAACTTCTACAAATTTGAAATCTGAATTAAGCACTGAAAGTGAAAGTAACCCTTCAGAAAGCAATGCTGAAAATTCCAAAGGGACTGGTTTGTTACTGGAAATGGATTGTTCACCTCTGGTTAGTTGTAGGAGCAGTAAAGAATGGGAGATGGATAAAAAAACTGAGGACAATTCCAGGGAGATATGTGGTAAAGAAGAAATTGAAACTCCAAGCTGGGCTAAAACCAAGAGACAAAGCCCTGTACCAGCATCACATGCAGCCTTCAGTATAGATTGCCTAGAACTAACACTTCCTCCTGAACTGGCACTCCAGCTGAAAGAGATATTTGGACCTGTTGGCATTGATGCAGGTATGATGCAATTGTATATATGTTCTTACGGAAAAAAAATTATTTGGGTAGGAAACCTTTCTTTCTTTGGCTGTGCTTTTTTCCCTTCATGGTTGATTTTTAGGGAATAGATTCCTGTAATTCCTCATGATACTGGTGGTTGATGTTGTTAATGCAGAAATGAAAGTGAACTAAGCATGGCATAAAATATAAGTGCAGTAGTGCACTTCTGCCTTTGTCTTCTGCCTTTGTCTTTTTGTACATGCACATAATTCAAAACAAAAAGAAAATATATTGGCTTATTTACATTCTGGGTAACCAGCCTTTGAGTTTATATTCAAATTCTGAAGAGATATTTAGATGATAAGTAATATGCAGATTGTGGCTGATTAGGAAAGAAGTAAGGGAAGAAAAACCTTTCGCCATGAGTTAGTTGGGGAACAAGAAGATGGATGGTTAAGGGAGATGAAGTGTGGCTCCATACTTAAAAGATGACAATAGACCAGTCTGCTGGGACATTATGGTTAAGGAAGCCATAAGCACCTTGAACATGCATCTCAAAACTTAAAGTGGTAGAAAAAGGAAAAAAGAAAACAGGAGGAATATACAGCTTAATGTTTTTCTCTCTTTTATCCCCACACTTTTTCTTTTTTTTTCTTGTTTCCGTCTTTCATCTTGAAGATTGCTTTATGTGAAACCCTGGATACCTGATTTATTGGTGGGTTTGATTGCTGACCTCTTTGCCTTACATGCCTACCTCCTTAAAAAAAAGTTTGTTTTTTATAGCAGAAAAGTGTTTTATTGTGCCTGAAGTATGCCCAAAATTTTTACTTGACGCATACATAGTTCCTGTTTGTTTTTTTTTTGAAAGGGTGAGAAACACCTTTTTAAGGAAAAAGGGCTTTTGTTATGATACCATGATAATTTCTGCTGTTTCCTTTAGAATTTGGGAGGATGCTTGGAGTTTGTTTCTGGGGGGTTGTGTGTTGGAAAGGAGGGATGTGACTGCTGTTGGGCTGTGGTGCGCATGCTGTACAGAAAAGCAGTTGCCATGTGGATTGCAATGGAATAAGGGGAATCACAGTTCCATGGATGAAACTGTTGTTTTCAATTAACAATGGCTTTGTAAAAGGAGAGTCTGCTAGAAAAACAGAAAACAGGAGGAAAAATACAGTTGTCCAGGTAGTCATATTTCAACAATATACAGTTAATGTTAACTTGATTCTTTCCTACCCTTTCAAAGTTTTTGAACACTTGAAAACAATTTCTGTGGAATGCTTTTTTTTGTTTAGAATGTTTTTTTCAGGCATGACCAGTTTATTTAGAATCTCCAAAGTTAAAATTAGTAAGTCTAGGATACTGTACTTTAATTACTTACATAACTTTTTATAGCATGCTTTTAATGAATATATTCTCTTTGTTCTACAAGGTTCACTAACTGTTGAGGATTGTGTGGTTCATATCGATCTGAATTTGGCAAAAGTGATTCATGAAAAATGGAAAGAATCTATTCTGGTCAGTAGATTTCTTGCTTATGATACAGTGTTGCATGCCTGTATATTGTCAGACCGTTTGTCTTCATATGTCTTGGTCTAAAGGCGTTATCTTTGCAAGAACAATGATAAAATGTAATAGCAGCTTGTAAAATGTGTGGAGTGTATCAGTATATCATAATCATTGGAGCTATTTAAAGACATTTTAAGTCATATCATGAGTGCCTCATCATGTAAACAAGATTCTTAAAAAAGAAGGATCATAGTACACAATTTCACTACGAGATTGATAAAAAATTCCATTGGCCAAAAATCATTACTGCTTTTTTGACCTGTAAAAAGAATTCTTTTATGAATTATTCTCTGTACAAAACATCTCTGCATGCTGTAATTGAGATGAGTTCTCTAACCCATGTTCCTTTACAGCTCTGTGAAACTTGAAATGCCTTTTGGCAAAATTTTTGTTTGGTTTATATGATTAAGGCTATGAAGTCTTAGCAGTGGGGCATGTTTCTCTGGTTTGATATGTTTTTAGAAAGGTAATTCTAGCTTACACATTTCACTTCATAATAATTTTTCCTAAATGTATTTATTTTAAAATACTGAATCTTTGAGAAATATTGTGGGACCTTATTTTGAAACTGCTTTAATTAGAAGCTAACACTTGGAAAGTTTTTGCAAAATTGATAGCTTATTACATTAATGACTTTACTATTTTTATTTAGAAGCGTCAGAGGAGAAATGAATCATGTAAGTTGTCTGCAGAAGGTATGTTGTGTATTTCTTTTAATTGCAGAAATACTTAATGTTCATTATAAAAGTAATTAATTGTTTGAAACTTAAGGTTGCAAATACTCCATCAGTTGAAAAATGATGACTTTATTTATTAGGCTAAATTTATTGCCTTTGGATCCATGTACCAATCTCTTATGATGGTGTTGGGGAGGGGAGAGAAATTAAGCAGAATTACTAGTTCCAGATAAAGCCTGTAATTTTATGTCATTCAGAAAACTCAGAGAAGCTCTGCTTGAAGCAGACAGCTGTTTGGTGGGAATTCTCTGTAGCAAGAAAAGGAGCAGCCAGAGAATTACTAGCAGAGTAGGATTTATGCAGATGAGGAAGAGAGGTCAAGAATACAACATTAACATGTTGTTGGTCAGAGGTGATTTTAGTAGGAAGATGGATGCCTTGTTCAAAAAGTGTTAACATCTCTTGCAATCCAGTTTTCATTCAGCTCCCAGAATAAATGTCTTTCTATTGCAGAACCCCACTGCAGACTTGGACTGCAACGTGGGTGCAAACTAGTGACCAAAAATGCTGTTGCCATTAATTTAACATTAACTTGTAGAAGCATAAAACCAGATTGTTAAGCATCTGTCCTTAAATTGTGGAAGAAAGGCAGGTAAACATACGAGTCAGTGATTTTTTTATAAAAGAAAACAACCCCCCACTTAATGTTTGTGCAAGGTGGTTTTCAGATGTAAGATATGTCTTAGCACTTGAAAATTTGGTGAGGAAGTCTGATGGTTTTCTTTTGTTTCACAAAACAGATAAAGATGATAAGACAGTCTTTAGGAAATGGAAGTGAAGAAGATGAAAGCAATGTGTTGGTTTCTGTTTTAGCATTAATAATCTTGTTTTAACAAAACTCAAACTTTATAGGTTGAAAAACTTGTCAATTATATTGGCATTGCATGTATATATAAGCTAATAAGTGTTTTCTCACCCTACTTGTACTGCTTTTGAATGTCCTACAGTGATTCAGCGGATAGATACAGATGACTCAGAAGTGCTGTTATCTCAGAATGCAGACAGCAAAATACAGAAGAAAAAATCAAGCTCAGCTGCAGACGCATCTAATGATATACAAACCAAAACCCTAGCAACATCAGACGTTTTTCCATTTATGGATCACTGGAATGCTCAGATTCAGAAAGTTTCTCTCAGGCAAATAATTTCTGAAGAAATAGCGATTCAGGAGAGAGAGGACCTGGTATGGATAGCACCATTTTTAAAATGTGGTTTAGATTCATTACCAGATAGTAAAATAGAGTATGTCTTATTTGGTGACTCATCCTTGTGCTGCTGATTACAACTTGAATTTGTGAGACAAGTGCATGCCAATTGGTATTGCTGATTACTGTGATACAGGGGTTTGCTTGAGGTAGATGGTTCTGTTTGAAATATACAGTCTCATTTAGAATGTAATATTTTGATTGTTTCACAAACAGATCATGCTGCACTTCACTATCCAGGTTAGCATTTGTGTTTGGTTGAATTGTGTTTGATTGCTGAGCTAAAAACAAATATCAGATTGATCTTCCATGCTTTTTATTGTGACAGCAATATAAAAAAGAGTTCTTAGTTGGCTCCATGCCTTGTTTGTTTAGAAGTGTACTGAATTGGTTTTAATATTTTTTTTTTTGTAAGGAGAACCTACAACATTCCCAACAGATGAGACATTAAAATCAGTACTTGAGGTTAATCTCAAACAAGTTTTTGTGCCCACTTCTCAGAAAACAGTAAAATAGATTTTTACTAGTTCTTTGTTTTCCACGCAGAGTTCCCGTACCCTGCCTGTTTGGCTTGTGCCTGTTGCTGCCCTCTATTGCCCCACCGATGTTCAGAACAGGCGTTCTTACTTGTAATTATCTCTGATAAGCAGCTGTCCTAAAGGAGCACTGAACTGGTGTAGAAAGTACGAGCCTGTACTTTGAAAATGGCTTGTGGATTCTTTCCTTGAACTGCATGTATGTGCCCTGCTGATAACTACTATCATGTCCACAGCTTTATTTTCAGTTTGGATTCATGGAACTTGGCTTTTATTTTGACCACTTATTTCCTTTTTTTAAAAAAAAATCTGAATATTGGAACGATCATTCCAATTGATTCTAGGCTATAATTATGTCATCTTCTCAGATGACTTCACAAGTAAGAATATTTAACACAGCTTCAGATACACCAAACCAAAATTGTTTATGCTGCTTAATAATGAAGTGTTGTTTCAACCCCGGGCCCTCAGTATAGAGAAGAGAGGTGAACGTTGCACAAGCTTAGCACTGGACTAGATGGACTGGCCAAAACTTAAATCCCTCCTAAAAAATCATCAATTTACTCAAAATTAGGAGGGAGCTCCAGTTGCATTACTTCAAAAGACTGCAGAGTACTGTAGTGGTGTATAATACAACTCACTTGTCCTTACTTTATGTTCATCAGTGTGGCAGGCTGATATGGCACATTGTCATTGCTGTGGGTGCATACCAACTGCATAGATACTTTTTAAATCATAACAAATAATGGCAAAGTTGGATTGGCTCCACCTTTACTGTATTTTGTTCAATCAAGAACTTGTAATATATTTGTTTTGTCTTCTGGGTAGAATCGTGTTCCTTCTACAGCTAAAAAAGACTGTGCTGCTAAACTAAAGGAGAAGCAACTTTTTGAGATGTTTCCAACTATTAATCAAAATTTCTTAATGGATATCTTCAGGGACAACAAGTAAGAATTCTTTTTATTTCTTTGTAAAAATGGTACTCAGTTACAGTCATAAATATTGAGAGTTAAAATAATGCTAAAGAATGGCTTTTTCCAAAGTAGCACTTTTTGTTAGTCTAAATACAGGCAAAACTAGCTGGTCTTAAAGGCAAAAAGGATATAAAAACTCTCAGTTTAGACACATCTCTTTTTAGGGTGGAATAGAGAGTTTCTTTCACTGGGAGAAGAATGTCACTAGCTATTGACCACTGACTGTCAGTGGAACTGCATATTTTCGCAAGAGCTGAGGTTTAAATCAAGTGGAAGAAATTAGTGGGTGTGGTAATAGTGGGTTCACAGGAAATGGCATCTGCCCAAGAGGAAAACACTACCGTCACCTGATGTTACCTGTGAGTACTTTCCTGCTTACTACAGCCTCTCTGAAGGAATGAGCCATCTCTCCATGTCTTCCTGCTGACATTCTCTTTCTCTCTTCTGCATAATGTTTCTGGGATATGTGGCTACCTTCTTAAATCCAAGTTTCTGAGAGAAATGAACTTTTTTTTCAAGAGAAACATCTTTTTTCATTCTTGGCCATTTGAATGTCTGTCTCTACATATGGGTTTGCATACCTACTTGTCAGTCATGCTGCCTGTCCAAGTTGTTATAAAAAATCTTTCCTGTTTAAAATATATTCTTCATCCATTTCTATAATTCAAACATTTCACCATCTCATTTTTCACATTCTAAATTGTTCTCACAGTGTTGCCTTTTCCAAAATCTGTCTTTACTTTTGATCAGTCTCCTCTTGTTACCTTATGAAAGAGCAAGAATAAAGAAGAAAAAGGACTTATTAGAAAACTGTTGAAAACTGATGTCTTAATTAAATTTAATAACAAAGTTTGACTAAAAATACAAGGATTTTCCCTCATTAGGGTTTCGGAAAACTGAGCTAGTTTTAAGTTAGTTTGAACTATCTAACCCTGACCAGAGAAGATTTAAGATGAACTATCTTATCCAGCTCAAAGAGCAGTATTTATTAATATCTCTTTGATTAAAGTAGGATGCAGTTTGTTCAGTATGTCATTGTCCTTTTAATGTTCAAGTGCCCCCCTGTTTACATGTCAGTTGACCAAGACCGCATGTGTGTTGATGCCAGTAATGCCCTACAAGGAGTCTGCAAGCCTTTCTTTAATAAGCTGGAATATTCCATTCCAATGTTAATTTTCATTGTAATCTAGTTCTGTAACAATATCAAGGTTTGTTATAATGAATTTAGATAAATATAGCAGCTATTAATATATATTTGCAAAGTCACAGATGTTATTTATCCTTTACAGCTACTCTTTAGAACAAACGGAACAGTTTCTGAACTGTGTTCTGGAGGCAGATCCTGTACAAACAGTTATAGCTCAAGACAGTGTTCAGCAAAATGAAATTGTTTCTTCCTACAGTGCTACAAAGAACCGTGAGAAGAAGGTATTTATAGATATGTTTTTAACCATAGTTACAAATGTAACCAAAACTATGTTAATGAAAACACCCTACCTCCATAATTTCAACATTGCAAATTCCTACAGGCAAAAAAAAGTAAGGAAGAGGATGATCCTTTATGCGAAATGTTTCAAGACTTTGAGTATCCACAATATGATGATTTAAGAGCAGAAGCTTTTTGTCACCAGCAAAAGAGACAGGAATGTTTGAAAAAGGCTGGGGAGGCCTATCGCATGGGTATGAAGCCTGTGGCAGCTTTTTATGCACATCAGGTAAACAATAATATTGTGCTTTTTGTCTAAACTTAGGGAGGTACTTAAACACTGAATTGGAAGTGATAAGGAAAACATCATGCCTACTGGAGTTGATGAATTTGGTCCCTGTTCCCTGTGTGTTATTTTGATAGTCACAAGTAAATTCTCTTCCACTAGTAATGATGCTGGCACAGGAAGCTAATGTAACCAAATCTGGTGTGAGACCTCACAAAAGGTGATACCTGGTGCTTAGTCATACATGCTCCTTTGTCTTAGATCTCTTTCACATCACATCACTACTTGTAAACACCAAGACTTTTGGTCTCCGAGTGGTCTGGCTAGGTTCACTGAAGTGTGACATGGACTGCAACAAAGATAATTTTTTTAATCTTCTGTATATGTTGGTGCTGCACTGTTTTTAGACACATCTTCTGTACTTTATAGGAGTCAGACAGGTGTTAAGATGTCATCTTTTGCAAGAATCTTGCTTGCTTAATCCTCCATAAATATTGGGCAAGATTGCTGCCTGCTGTCTTCCCTTCTTCATTCTGACTATCTTTATGGCTACAGTCTGTCTTAGGTTGGGATAAATGAGGTGTGTATGTCATGCTTTTCACAATACATCTGGTTACGGAGTGTAGATCTGCTGCTGATCAGTCTTGCATGCTCTGGCCTTGGAGCACAGGCTCTTTGGTCTTGATTCAGGCACATTTCTTAGTATGTACCAGTTTGAGTACTGCTGATCAGTGCTGTTGATCATACTCTTGAATTTAAGTATACTCTAATCTCTTCTTGTAATCAAAGCTCCTCTACATTGGTTTCTTGATGCCTTCATGGGAGATCCCTCCCTTGACATCACGCATAAAAAATCTCTTACGAATATCTTCAAAGGCTGCAGTTTTCCCCTGATCTAGTAGCATATAAAAATTTGGTAGAATTCACATTATAGAAGCATTTAATTCTCAATGTATTATGACAGAACAAAAATGTAATAATAAATCACTTGAATTTGCTTATTCAAAAAGCTTTCATGCAAGTGGTATAACTCTAAATGTTTAGATTGTTACTGTGCATGTAGGAAGTACTGATTAACAATCTTTATAATGAACCTTTTATGTTTTTTATTCATGTTCTTGAATTTTTGAGACAAAGGTGTGCTGAATTTCAAATAGAAATATAATTTCAAGTCCTGTCTTACTTTTGCTCTTATCCATAAGAACAAATACAATCTATTGTAAATCTGTTGAAATTTATTTATTATATTCTTTCCTTTAAGTAATAAAAAGGCAAACTAAGCTACCTTTATTCATAAAAAGTACTTTATGCATGGTTGCCACTGTCTTAGGAATCCCTTGCGTGTGGGTTACAGAGCTGCTGTCTTGGGCCTGACACTAACACACTTCAGATGATCCATTTTAAGAAAGTGTAAAACAGACTTTCACTTTTGTTCTCTTGAACCTTTGTCAGTCCAATACCTGGAGTTAAATCTTCCATTGCTTTTCAGACTGTGCCTTCAGATCTTCAAGGGCATAATTTGTGGCTTTCCTCTCTCAGATGCTACCACTGAAAGATTAATGGGAAGGAGTTGGTACTTGTTCACTCTGTACGGTGACTAACTGTACTGCTCCTTGCCCTCATTCCAGAAGAGGAATTACTGACCTTGTCAGTCATAAAAGATGTCAAAAGTATTAGGAGAGATAATAGGAATTATTATTACTACAGACATTACATCATTAGTAGTAGTAGTAGTAGTATTAAAAGTGTTTGCCCTTGACTTGCCTGAAATTTCGGGAATGCATTCGGAAGAATTAACCTTAAATAAAACAGTCAGCAGGCTTTTCTTAATCTGTTGGGCAGTTTCTCTGACACTTGCACTGTATTTAGCAAAATACTTAAAGAAAATAAAAGTCTATTGTTAGGAAAATAAATCTGCAACTCAGTATGGAGTGTAACTTGTTAGCTTATGTAAAGACCTTACGATTTTGTGCCTTTTCTGCTTTTTTTTTTTCTCCTTGTAAGGCTTTTGTTATAAAGTCTTCTTTGTGCCAGCTTTGAGTAGTTTCTCACAAACAGATTTCATGAAATCTTCTTGTGAATAGGTCTCATTGAGCATCTTGCAGAAGTTCTGCTAGAATTATAAATTTTACTGGTTCAAACTTGAACTAAAAGCACCCTGCCAGTGCTATCATTTTGAAACTACTGACCAGCGTGGAGCTTAAATTATTTCTCAGTGTGTAATAGTCACTGTGCTTATGAATAAAGGGTCGCCTTCATGAGCAGAAGATGAAAGAAGCTAATCATGCTGCTGCTGTGCAAATCTTTGAGAGAGTAAATACTTCCTTGCTGCCTATGAATGTCTTGGATTTGCATGGTCTACATGTGGATGAAGCTGTGAATCATTTGTCCAGAGTGCTGCAAGAAAAAAGTGAAGGTAGGGTTTAGGTAATAATTCGTGCCCCCTAAAAATGATTCTCATTTTCTATTAAGAAATCATATACATGGTGATAATAATGTGCTTTAATAACATCTGTGTTAAAAAAAACCTAGGCTTTGTGTTGTCTTGTTTTCAAAGTACCCCAATGGAATTGTTTTTCTTTGACATGACAATGATTCTTGTTGCTTTCTGTCTTGCTCCCCTCCCCTCTTCCATTTTACCCTTTTATTATTACTATTATTGAATACTTGGTCTGTCCTTCCTGACATTTTTAACTGAGATGATAATGCAAACATATGTGTCACCATTGCATTGCTTTGTCATAACTATGTTGCTTTTATAATCTTTAAAGAAAAATTACTATGTTGGAATTCTAACCACAATAATGATATTGTCTTCAACTTCTACATGTAAGTGTGAGATTTGAGCTAACTTTCAGAAACTTCTGTATCAGTTTGTTGGCATCTCTTGAGATGAAAATACTGCTGCTTCCAGAAATGTCATTTTATGCAGTTTTGCTTGAGAGCCCATTTTTTCTTGTAGTGGAGAGTTCAAGTACTTAATGAGTGTCCATGCTGTAAAAAGATACATTTTCTACATTACTAGTTTATCCTCTAAATTTAAGCACACTGGGAATCCCTGTATAACAAACAGTTCTTACTCAAGCTACTGCTGCACAAACCTGATTCTTTGAATCAGCTACTTCACAGAGAATAAATAAAAGTGTTCAGTGGGGCTTTAGATAACCCTTGTCTTTCAATATACATCAGAGATAATTCAATTCCATTTTCTTGTGCAATTCCTGAAATGACATTTGTATAATTTAAACTGTAACCTAATGCTTTTTAGAACTAAATTTCCAGAATTGTACTTAAATCAGGAATGCTGAAATTGATACTAGGGGCTCTCTGTTCAGTCTATTCACCTAAATCTGTACATACGTGGGAAAAGGATCAATACTGGGAACTTTTTTGCTGGTGGAATTAACAATAAATAAATATAAAACCTAAATAAAGTTACGGTGTGGCGTAGAGTGGTTGAAGAAACACATCATGTGAACTGATAATTCCGAACTGGCAAATCTTGACTAGTTGTGAAAATCCAGTTTAGTTTATTTTTTTCCTCTTTTTCAGACTCTTCATCAATTTAGGTTACCTCTGGGAAGACAGCAATTTCTTTTGTTATCAGGACTAAGTGCCCTAATAAAACTCGTGAAATGTGTTGATCTGTTGATTTCCATGCTCCAGCATAGCAGAAGATAGTCCAAATAATGTGACATGTCAAAAGCTGGATTTATATTTTCTTTCTTCTTAATTTCTTCACTCAATAAAATGTTATTTCTTTATTCATGTTAATTTAAGATAAAACATGAAACAATACAGAAGCACCACTTCCAAATTCAGTGAATGACACCCATCTCTTAATTTTGCAGTTTAAATTTATATCACAGAATGTAAATTCCAATTGAATATTAGATTACAGAAACAGTGAAGCTTCTATGAAATTGGAAGGATTTTGTGATGATCACAGTATGCATCTTGCAAGCAATCTAGATTTTAAAAGTTTGACTTCTTCAGAATGGAGAAAAATTGCTATTTGTATCTAAAATATGCCTATCAGCATGGGAAAGCAAAGCTCTAAAAGAACAGTGAGAGTTTTCAGAAGAATGCATGGAAGGGTTATGCTGAATGCCAAGTCTCTGCTGAGGAAGATTTTAACTGTTAAAATTCCTGCTGTTGCAGAGTACCAGCAGACTGGTGGTAAACCATATCTCATTGTTATCACGGGAAGAGGAAGCCATAGTCAGGGAGGAGTCGCTCGCATCAGACCAGCAGCTATCAGATACCTCACAAGCCACAGCTTCAGGTGAGTTTAGATTTTTGCTACTGATAATTTTTTTTTCTTAACCCACATTTAACTAACTGAAAATTGAAGTTTAGTTTTAGAATGCTGTTAAACTACTACACAGATTAGGGCAGGTCTGTTGTTTCAGATTAAATTAAGTCAGTTGTTTTTTCACAAATCCAGTGCAGTTGTGTAACACCTATTAAATGTGAGATCCTATCCTCTGAGATAGTTTAGTTCTGTATTTCCATTCAAGATTGCTAGCTTTACTGTGAGAAGTTGTTAATCCTGCTTTTTACTGGTTCCTAATATTTGCATTTGTGCTCAGTTTATGAGGGATAGCAATTTAGTAAGTCCAGGCTGGCACCAGTGTGTTTGCTGCTTTTTATATAGAGCAGTGTAGGAAGGTGAGCATGAAGGTGAGACTCAAAAACAGCAATGTCTTCCCATTTCCTTCTTGGCTTCTACAAAACAGAAGGATGAAAATCCATTTTGAAAGAAGAGGGAATGAAAGGGGAACAGGAATAGAGGAACAGAATGCATATAACCAAGAATATTGGGCAGCTTTTTCTTTTCTCAAATCTTCATCTTAGTTTCTGCTTTTTCCAGGTCTTTCACATGCACATATACTTGACTGAGAACCTTACCACTTTCCTATGTTTGATGAGAATTGAAGGTGATGGCAGTGAATGTAGTTCACATGTTGAAGCTTCTTTTTTTTTTTTCATAGGTTCACAGAAATAAAACCAGGCTGCCTGAAAGTCATGCTGAATTGAAGAGTTGTGGAAAGAGGAATATAGAAACTGAGGTGTCAGATGACTGCTGGGTAACAGGAAAAAGCCCCCATGTTTTGAACAACTGCACTGGTATTTTGTAATCTGTTTTAAAGGAAGATACTTTATTAGAACTGGTCTCAATTTACAGCAAGTGGATTTGTCAGTATGTTTCCAATAAATTTTTGTGTGGAATAGATAATTTTTTGAATCTGCAAAAGGAAGATACTTAAAAGGATTTGAAATCTCATAAATGCAGATTAAGAATTTTGCTGAGAAATACATGATGTTTTTAAGGGAAGTTAAGGTACAATTTTTAATATAACTGTCTTAGCATACCTACTCTGCCTTTTGACCCTTGCACATTTTGATTGCTGAGGCTTCTGTACTTCTAAAACATTATCTTGTACAAAGGTATTTTGTAATTCAGAACTTTGTGCTAAACCCTTTAGAAGAGCAAAGGAGAAGCTGAAATTAGGCAACTATTGGTATTTCAAATTCAGTTACATCTGAGTGCTGAGTATTTCCAGGTTTCTTTAAAAATCTACTGTCTTTTTAGTTGTTATGTTATGATGGGTTGACCTTCTATTATCCTTACTTCATTCTAAACTTCTCCAGGTATTGAAGGAAGTTCCATATAAGGCCTGTGCATTAAGGCCAGCTCTGTGTTAGGTAATTTGGTAGATTTCATGTGATCTACTAAGGGGAAAAACACAATGCTGTTATTCAATCTGTTTTGGAGATCCACCTACTAGATTAAAATTGTTTCTTTGTGGCTTTTTAAATGCAGCAAATGCAGTACTGTTTCACTTTACAAGTGTCTAATAATGATGTCTTCATTCTCTGTGTATTATTTGGTGATTTCCTTGTAGAAAATATGATAATGAGACATTTTAAATGTATTTTTAACATAAAAGTGAATGCTAATATTGCAATAGTAATTGTCTAACTGGAAAACCTGGTAGTTCAAAAGTTACTCTGATTTTGGTGGTGTTGCATCAGCATCTAGAAATACCCATGTAAAAAACCAAAACAACATTAAAAAAACCCCAAACAGATCCCTTCAAAAATGAAATATAAACAACTGTACTTAGGCAAGTGTTTTTAGTAAACAATCAGAACACTTTTTAATAGAAATATCTTCTAGAATGCATTGCTATTTTTATTTACATCTTTGCCTTCTGAAAGGCATTTGGATTTTTGTTGTAAGGCTTTTTCAGAACAGGTGTGAGTTGTGTATTAGGAATAATATTAATAGATAGGGATTCATGTGAGGAGTTTTTAAATTTCTAACCACTTTGTAGTAAATTTTATCCAGGAACTACGTGCACATAGAGTTTGTATATGAATCCATATGTGCGTGCAAGTTCTGCAATTTGTATGCATGAGTACTAATAAACAAAGAACTTCTGTGAGAAAAGCTGTCCACAGAAATAGGTTTCACTTGAAAATGTGTCTGCATAACTTGCTGACAGGCTGAAAGACATGATGTTTCCTGAATATATCTGTATTTACTCTAATACATACACAGTGAATACGATGCATGGTAGACTTAAAAATGAGTTTGTCCTGCTTCAACAGATATAGTACTCTTTTCCTGGTGATTTCAAGTGGAAGAATAGCTTGAGTAATACTTAATCAAAGGGACTCTTTCTATAATAATAGACTGCCATAATAAGTTTTATATTTTTTCTGGGTAGTTAGTTCATCTGAATTGTGTCCTTTCTCTGTTTCCTTCTCTCTGCACTGCTCTGGGAATCAGTGGGTGAAATACAAAAGATCTGTGGTCCCCAAATAGCACTAACAGAGCTGTTTCTGACCCTGCATGACGTCCTGTGTGGTGAAGTCCACGCTCCATCCTCTGTGACAGTTCCTAAAATGTACTGAGATGCCACTTAGGCACTTGGCCTCAAGACAGTAGTTCCAACTATCAGCTGCAAATGCTAGAATTGTCTCAGTGGAGCCAAAATCTTTGTTTTGGACCAAGGAATTTCCTTCTGTTCCTGAACAGGTTTTCCTTAGTGCTGCTGTTTATAACCAATGGAGTTGCAGCTCTCTGAGACAACTCTTTGTAGTATAGTCCCTGTTGGTTGGCCTGGGTGGCTGTTGTGTGTTGAGCTGCTTGGGTGCCCAAGCCCTACGGAGATGCGCCTGTAAACAAGGAAGTGCCAACACTTGTGGTTGTTTTGGGAGGCAGCCTGATTCACTCAGCATATTCACACCATTCCCGACAAGGACAAAGACAGATTAGATTTCAGTTCAAAAGACAAGCAGAAAAAGTTGTTGTCTTGCCCATCTGTTCATCATAATCCAGTTGACAACTTTACCCTGGAGATGAGAAACACAGCTTTTTACCTTCTTCTGGCTTAGCAAGTGGATGATGATTACACTTGACTCTCACTTCCCCAGAAAATGCTCTGGCCAATGTGCTTAGGAATATTTTTGAAGTCGCCTCTTCCTCTTTCAAAATTACCATTGCACGCTAAAAGTGCAAGCTTAAGGGGACAAAAGAGATTATAAGAATTAAAAGTGCATAAATAGTGTCTGGAAGTGGGCTAGGACTTTTCAGAAAGGAGCTCTTCCTAGAGACCTTCAGTGTCCTTTCATATTATTTTTTTCATCCTTTAATCCTATTTGGATAAATACATTAAAAATATTCATTGTAAAATCAGCTCTACCCAATGCTAGGAGAATTTTTCTCCAGTCTGTCAAAGTCAGCAGAGAAATACACAGCTCAAGAGCAGTTTGGAATATTTTTCTCTCTTCTTCCTCTGAATGCCCTGCCTGGTGTAGATTGGTCATTCACCTAGCGTGCGTTGTTTGACTCCCATCTGAACTTCGATGGAGATGATGGCTTAAAATCATAACACTGGCAGAACCAGTCTTGCTTCTGTTGGAAATAATGACAGATCCTCTATCAGCTTCAGCAACTCAAAACAAAGCATTGCAGTTCTGACTCAGAGAAAATACAGTGATCCTCTTAAGGATCTCAAGCATGTGCTTAAAAGCTGTGCTGAGCTGGATACAGAATAGGTCAGATGATCAGTGCACAGAGTAAAAATAAGTAGAGTTTTATCAGTAAGGATCTCCATGCCTTCAGCTACTTGCCAATATTTCAGGAAAACAACACTGGAGTTCTTGTATTCCTCTGACTGATTTTATAATGTATTCTGGGATGAATTCTTTGAAATGCAATTATTTCAAAATGGTATTTCAAAGTAAGTTACGTTTTAGAAGTTCCAGCCATTTTGATGTCTCTTGCAGTTACATCAAGAAAATCAAGTAAATTCTGTATCCTCTTATACTTAAAATAGCAGTATTGCCACTGCCACCAGCACTCTGAAATAATGTGCAACTGTTAAAATACCTATTTTGTGCACCACTTTCTATTCTATTCTTCAATGGCATGTGATTGTGATGAATTGTAGCCTTTTATACGTGACTTTTCATGTCTTCTTTTACCAAACATTTTAATAGTTATCCCAAGTTTTAATTTAGGAGAATTATTATTTTTTAATATACAAAATTAATGCTCGTGGTAACATTGATGAGTGATCTTAGAGTTAAAAAAGGCCAGAGGTACAATGAAGAAAGTTGTCTCAAGCAATGGGACTTCAAAAGCATTTCAGTTGATTGTGAAAGTAGTAGGGAAAAATTTTCTTTTTAAAAATATTTCATGATACCTTGACAATACTTAATGACTTTGGCTTTTGCTTTTAATATCATGTGGTACATCCCCCCCAAAACCCACCCAAAGCCCAGTTGTTCATACTATTTCAGATAAATAAACTCTGCAGAGACTAGATGTGAATATGCATGTGAAAACACCTAGTATTACAGCTACCAATTGTAAAAGCTGTTAGGACCAGTACATTGGAAGATACAAATTTCTATTTTTAAATTAAAATAAAAAATGATTTTTTTATTTGTATAAAGTTATACTTTTGCTGTTAACTATAATTTTGTTTTTTACTGAAATAGTTTTGTAATTTGCATTTAGAATTTCTAATATGAAAAGGAATTAACAAAATCCAGTTTAATAAAGGATTTTTGTCACAGGTATAGCCTTCTGTCTTTCCTTGGAAAATTATGTTTCAGCTTGTATTGAATTTTTTCAAATAGTAGTCTTGGAGTTCTGCATGAAAACCACTTGCTTGGCTTCAGGATACCATCTGTAGGGAGATGAAACAACCATCTGCAGGAATAAAAAGGAACAGATTTGTGGCCTGAATTTCAGTGTTGTGAGTGCAAGCTGAATGCTCAAATTACTGAAAACGAGGGTCATGGTTTCAGATTTTTTCGGCCTGAAGTAGCTGGAGATGCAATTCCAGGCTGGCTCACTCATGGGAGACTGAGAGCAATAGTGCCTGTCAAGGGGAGGGGCAGTCTGACCACTGCAACAACTGGAGTTTGGAGGAGGGAAGTGTTTTGCAGAGACCTCATTTAGCAAGAGCCCTTAGGTCAGGGGCAGTGAGAGGCAGGATCCTGAGGGAGCACAATGCTGCACTGTGGTGGATACAGAGCTAATAGGCCTGGCTTTTCCCAAGCCTGCCCTGTTCTGGTCTGGTGCAGGTGTTTTCCTGTGTAATGTCTGGAAACGTGGAACAACACTCAAGACCAAAGTGCTGGCTGGAATCTAACTTATTTTATTAGCTCAGTTTGAGGACAACTTGCTGTGACCCAAGATGACTCCTGCAGAATAATTTCTATGGCTTCATTGCCTTGCAGTTTGGGTTGACTGCAGAAACAAGTCAGGCTTGTGCATTTCCACAGCAAAGCCCTAACTCAAGCTGTTCAAGAGAGCAGGGAAAACAGGTTTTGGGAACACATGAAAGCTTGGCAGATGCTGGTTTAAATGTGATGTGGCTGATCCTGAGCCACAGTTATTAGACCACAGCACTGGTAAATGTCTCGTTGGTTGTGTGCTCCTTACAGGACTCCCTGCTCTGGCAGTGCAGCTGAAGGTCCAGCTTGGGTATTAGTCTCTCAAATTGTGATGTTTTAAGTAGAGGTACCACTGCTGGACTTGCCTTCTGTCTTGAGGCAGCTTAACTCCTACCCTTGCTAATCCTGACTCACCAACTTCTGTTTCGGTTCATGCCCTTTATTTCCTGAGTGCTGGGATAGTCTTGAGCACCTCTCTGCTTCCAGATGGGAGTTTGCTCTTCAAAAGCAACCCTGGGGACTTCTGAGAGTCTGTCTCTCTATTTAAATAAGAGTAATAGGATATTGTAGTCTGTCCTTACTTAGAAAAATTATTTGAACTTTAAGACTGAAAACTGCTTTGAGACAGTTTGTCAGCTCAAATTATTGAAGCATAATTAAATGTCTCTGCTGGTGGAATGTGTCAGGTAGCTTGACAATAGGTGGTGCCCTTGCCAATGGCATAGAATGATGGTGGCAGCAG
The DNA here is from genome assembly GCA_013397375.1 of Toxostoma redivivum. NCBI lineage: Eukaryota > Metazoa > Chordata > Aves > Passeriformes > Mimidae > Toxostoma > Toxostoma redivivum. Next base: position 539,489 of record VXBI01013933.1, read on the forward strand.
TTCTTACTGTGCCCCTACAAGAGTGGAGTTGTTTCTCTGTGTGACAGATGCTGAAGGATGTTATTACACATCACATGCTGTTCATTTCTTCCTCAGAGGGAGAACACTGTATTTGGAGTATTATTTTGGTGAATTTTTTCTTCTTTACAGATGGGTGGGGTAAAGTTGGTTTTCAAAATAGGCCTGCTGCTCTGTGCTAGAGATGGGCAAGACAAGTTCATTTTTGCACACAGGTTTGAAGATGGTAATGTCAAGGTTTCTCCGTCAACTACCTTGGGTTAGTAGGTTGGATGCTTGGGCAGATCAGTCTGTTTGGAGACTGACATAAAGGCACTGTGCTGTTTGGTGAAGTTCTGTGCCACTGTGGATGTTGCTGGCATCACCAGTCTTCTTGAAAATCCTGATGGGAAAGGACCCCCTTGATTTTCTGCATCACAGGGCCTGGCTGGACTAGCAGTGGCTTCTAATGAGTTGCCACTAACTGGTAAGCAACTGCATGGATCAGTGTTATTTTTGTATTATCTTGAGAAACAGCACTCTCCTTCATATATATCTGTGGCAAGTCATACACACTGGCCAGGAGAGCAAGCAGTGGAAATCTTCTGTCAGTGCCACAGATTGAATCAGTTTGGTCTGTAAATGGAGAAATGGTAGCCCTGTGAAGTTGGTCTGTGGGAGCTCTCCATGAAAGTGTTTGCTCCATGTCAGCTAACTCACAAGGCATTGCCTTGGATTCCTGCCTCTAAATCAAGGTGAAAGTAGGCTTCTTCACCCTTGCCTTTCCAAATTATCTCCTTTTACTGTCTTGCAGTGCCATATAGACAGGTTGGGCATTTATCAAGATAGCCATATGAAGTAGCCACTTTGATAGGCTGAAGATGGCAGAACTTGACACTGGAGGGATGAAGGGGGGGGCTTCCCTTCGGGAGCAGGTCAGGGCACCTATGTCAGGCTCCTGCTCCGAGTCTTCTTTTGGGGTAGCATCTCCATGTTTACGGACTAGAAAGGAGAAACTCGCTGGTGAAGCAGAGAGCCTGAGCAGTGTAACTATCCCTATCTCCTTCGAAACAGGAGCAATTGGGAAAAGCACATTCAAAACAAAAACAGCGGCTACCTTTAGACTTCTGAGTTTCCCAAGGGGAACCTCAATGGTGTCTTCCCATAGCTGGGGCAGGGCCCTGGTTTGTTTTCTTTCCTGACAAGACGAATGTACGGTCAGCAGCACCAATGGGGCCGGGCAAGGCCGCGGCCGTGGGGCTGGGGCTGGAGAAGGCACTGAGGAGAAGGGAGAACGGAGCAGGGTGGCCGCTCCTCCGTGGGTGCCGGGGCCGTGTGTGCTCGGCAATTCCCGCGGGCCCGGAGCCGGGAGCTGCCAGAGCCGCCGCTTGCCGGGGCGCGGAGCCACCGGCGCTGCCCGGGGGCTGCGGGAGCAGGGGAGGAGAGCCCCGGAGCGGCTGCGGCGGGGCTCCTGAGGGAAGAAGCTCCCTCCGCCACCTCCCTGCTGTGACACAGCGCAGCCCGACGTCTCCTGGGCAGAGCCAAAGGAGGAGCCTGCGCTTCCCTCGGCGCTGGTTCCCGGTGCCGGTAGCTGCTGGCCCGGGCAGCCGCCCTGGGAACACCTTGGTGGGCCTGGGCCCTGGGTCTGGTCGCGGCCTCGCCCCGCAGCCGGGCCGGCCTCAGGTGGGAGTGGTTTCACAGAGAAAATAACTGGAGCCTCCTACATGCTTATAGCAAAGCCACGGGCGTTAGTTTCGCATTAGATCCGGGTGGGGGAAGGAAGTGAGCATGTCCCCCGGGAGAGAGAAAATTGCCAAAGTCAGGGAGTTTAGAGAAACAGATGTGAGTTTGCACGTTCTGCACGTTCTCCCTTTGAAAATTTAAGAAAAAAAAATTAAATTATGCGCTTTTAAAACAAAATAAGCACAATTCTATGTATTGTTTATATCACTGGTACTAGACATAAGCAACAGTTAGCTTTATAACGATCATATAGGACAGGAGAAGGGCTTGTAGGATTAAATACAGTGGGTATCAAGAGTGCCATGGTTTACTTCCTGAGCACTGCACACACCATACTCTGAGGCAAACCAAAATCAGCTTTGCCAGTCGGAGAGGTCTGCCCTTAGCCCCAGGTCTGCCCCCACTTCCCAGAGTGCCAGCAAAAAAACCACAACCGCAACCAGGCAAATACAGAAAGAATCTTGTTCCTTCAATAGAGCAAATGGGTATTGGAAATAGTACCTGATTTGGGGGAAGAAGATTGAATTTGTTCTTAGACACTGGAACAGGTTGCTAGGGAGGCTGTTGGATGTCTCAACACTGGCATTGTTCAAAGCCAGGCTGGATAAGGCCTGGAGCAAGCTGGTCTAGTGGGAAATGTCCCTGCCCATGGCCTGGGGTGTTGGGACTGGATAATCTTTAAGGTCCATTCCAACCCTTAAACATTCTATGATTATGTGATGTTACTGCTTTTTTGCTAGGCTCTCAGAATGAGAGACGGGGGAGTTACATAACCCTCAGTGCAGTTCCTAAATGTGCTTTGCTTTCAAGAAACGGGATGTAGGTTTTCATGTTGCTCTGGAGGAAATAATTTCCCGTACATTGTCCACCAGTTCTTCACTGACATCACAGGGGGAATCTGTCTATCAGATTCCAAGAAAACATTAAGTATGTAATTGTTAGTTTTGCACATAGCCCATGGTGCTGACAACCCGATCTCAAGAGAACTATCTCAGAGAAATAGCTAATTAGCAACCTCTACACAGTGGGAAAACATCAAAGTGTAATAAAGAATAGTTCTGTAGTTGAGGTAGCAGAAAGCTGTGGTCCCAGAAAGTGGGGAGATCTCTGTCTGCCTTCCCTCAGAAGTGGATGGGTTTAATGTATGGAGCTGCATCAGTCTAGAAAAGGAGCTGGATGAATGGAGATGACCACACCCAAATCTTGGTGCTGAACCCAAGTCTGATCATCATTTGCACAACTCAGGGTTTTCTCTTTTGGGTCTGAGAGGTCCATGCTACTCAAGCATGCCCAGGTCTGAGTTGCTCTGTGCTTTGCACTCATCTCAGCACTGCATCCAGAAACTGGGCAGCTTAGGGCCAAATCTTGCAGAACAGGAGTAGCTGGAGGGCTGCTCTGTGGGCACCTGAAGCATAGGGCAAGCCTGTCACTGAAGGGGAAGAGGCAATGGCATGGGAAGGGGCTCAGGAGCTGAGTTGAGCTGAAAGGTGAGCTTTGTAACTCAGGAGGGAAGCAAGAGAGTCCATAGGGAGAGGGTGGCATTTCAAGCATGTTCCTTCATTTAGGCTTCTCTGTCAGGCATGCTCCAGTCTGAGTATTCTGGGAGGCCTTGACTCACCCTCTGAAGGCCTCTAGTCTTGCCTACACAAAGTGTCAGGATCCTGCCTCATGCTAGATTTTGGGTTCCCTTTTATCAGCATAGGCTTCAGTTTGTGCCACTTCACTACTAAATTTGAGGGGTGTCTGACCCACAATGTTAGGTTGATGATGAACCAAAGCCTAAACTTATTAAAGCATAGTAAATAATGTGTGAGAATCCATATAGGAAATGCTTGTGAGACTGCATTTTCATTTCTTCTTTCAGACTGAGTGCTCTCGCAATGAGTAATGTGAAGTTACTGTACTTGGTCTGCTTTAGAGACTCCCTTAGCAATGCTCTCTGCCATGCTGTGAGGAAGCCTCCCTTTTGCTGAGGTACCTGTTCCTGGGAAGGGAATGACTTCAGCCTCAGGTTGAAATGTGTCTGGGCTTCCTACCTGATTTCCCCTATACCGCCCAGGAACTCAGGGGAAAGCAAATAGACACATCCCAGTTTTCCCAACACACAGCTAACACCTTGACCTGCACATTTTTCCTCCCTCCCTTTGAAAATGATACCAAAAAAGAATTAGGCTCTTTATTCACCAAATAAGCATATTTCTTCTTGTGTTTTGTTTATATATCTGGTACACTGGATAGACATAAGCAACAATTAGCTATATTTTGTGTAATTTAATGATCATCTAGGACAGGAGAAAGGCTTGTAGGGTTGAATACAATGGGTATCAAGAGTGTCATGGTTTACTTCCTGAGCATTGCACATACCACACTATCGGAGGCAGACCAAAATCAGAGCTGAGTGAACCTGAGAACAATAAGAAATCAGGCAGGGGGGACAGGAACAGCTTCCTTCCTTAATCTCAACCCCCTTCCTAACACCAGCAGCTTTCTTTTTTCTCCAAGAGAGACAGAAAGCAGTGGATTAAGAAGGAATGTGACTTTTCATTGTAGACTGACCCTGTCAAGACACTGGGTAATGTAATTTTACATTTTAATGTTATTTTTGTCATTTTAAATTATTTTATAATTTCTTATAAACCCTTAGTTACCTGTGGTTTAAGACTTTATTTTTTGCTCTCAGCCTACTTCTGAATACAAAAATAAACTGCAAGCCTTCGCTCCGCCCCCATAAATATTTTCTGCAACAAGGTGTTTGTCCCAGATAATGAGTCATAATGAGTTTTTAAAAAAGGAGAAGCAATGTATTTTTTAATGTATTAACTACTCTCTCACAGCCAGATGTTCCTCTTCATTGCACAGAATGAAGAGGTGAAAAGGAGCAGAAAAACTGCAGTAAGAAAGACAAAAAAACTCCCAAAAGCCAACCCTACAAACAATCAAAGATCAAGAGAAACAGGTCAGGTGTCAATTTTGCATCTAACTTTCAAATTACCTACATGTATAGAATGCACAGAGCTGAGGGTCTTTTGTTGGAGTTCCAGGTCTCTTGGAAGTGAAATAATGGATCAAATGTGTGAAGCATGTTTATTACTTAGAAAGGTCTCAAATAAATAAAATTCAACCATTTTTAGGAAGTTATTGGGGCAAGATCATTCAGGAAATGTAGTGGAGGGAAATGGGTGGAAATCAAGACATTTTAGAACATGTTTTTTACTCTACAGTTTTGTTTCTTTGCTGGTTCACTCAGTTCAAGAGTTGTTTATCAGGTATTTTACAGATGGATTCACTCTTTCCAAAATGCAAACTACTTAGCCAGATGGCTTCACATCTGGATTAATCTTAGCACAAAACAGAGAAGAGTAGTTGCGTTTTTAAGTATCTGTCCTATGTAGCAGACCTAAAATTAGTGATGATCACCAAAGACATTTATATCATATAATTTGCAAATAGTATTTATTTCTCTACTTCTGACAGTTCTGAATGTTTCTGATGGAAACATTTCAAAATGTTTGGGTGTCTGATTTGCTTTATCACACTTGCAATGGAAACTTACTGCCTGATTGCTTAGGCTGGTACTGGGAAACCCAAACCCAGTTAAAAACAGATGAATAGATGTTTAATGTGAACATGAGGAAACACAAGTTCTCACATAAACTGGTGATGTGCTGAAGCCCCTTATTCAAAATCTTGTCTCAAACTAAAAGGAAGACTGAAGATTTTAAGCAGATAGGATTCCCAAAATGCCTTCTGTGAGCCTTCCTTCATCACTGTGATTATCAACTAAATTAATTTCATTTTGTAGGGAAAATAAAAAAATTGATTCCCTAGCCTAATTGTGCAGCACTGCTCTGCAAGTTTTGCATCAAGCAAGTTTACAGCATGTTTACATAGGCTATATTCTTTTTATATTTTTGGCACAAACTGCCTTTCATCTACACATAAATAATCTTTTTGTTTCCTTTTTGCTTTATCTTGTAAGTTATTCTGTTGGTTTTTAATCTTTCTTGGAAGTGGTGTTACTTCATCTTGGAATACATTGTACTGTCATAATGTTAATGTGGACCAATTAATTAGCTGTCTTCAGAAAGTTTCCGTCCTTCAAGGAACATAAAGAGCATGGCATTAGATCTGGATCGGGCGGTCAGCTCTACTGTTTCATGGCTGGAGATGGTCTGAGATAACTTCACTGAGCCAAAAATACTTGGTGAAAAGGACTTGGTTTCCACTTCTGTGCTTCTGGGTTTCAAGGCTGCTTGGGAAGCCAGTGCTCGTGCTTTGACTGAGGACCAGACATTCCACTGCATTGGTCATCCAGGCCCCTTGCCTTCAGCTTAGGGGCAGCTCTCCTGCTGTGCCAGTGCACTTGGGCTGCTTCTGGAGAGTGGGACAGGAGTGCCCTCCCTGAAGTCTGATTGCCTGATCATATAAAGTGGGCAACCTCTTGTGTGATAGCACCTAAAGTATATACCATAGACACTTGAAATCCTGAAACTACCGTCACAACTTTGTAGTAGTAGTTGTGGTAGCTGGAAGTGATGCAGATCTGGCCATCTCAATTTGCCTGTGCTGGGAAAGGTGAGAGTCTCAATGTCTGTGTTGCTTCCACCTGCTCAGCCTCCTTTTGCTCGTAGAAGAGATTATGTGCTGATAAAATGATACTGCTGATCAGTCCTGACCTGTGCTTCACAGGGATCCTCACTGTATTATAACAAAACCATGTACACCCATGTTGAATCAGCCCAAAGTGCCTGCCTTGGGTTTTTGTACAGTCAGTTAAACATGCATACTTTCCTCTGTAAAGGCAGAGCCATATTCCAGGTTGCAGAAAAATCCCAAACATCATTCTGCTACTAGAGAGTGAATCGCATGTAGCCATGCCTGGCAGTTTTCGATTTGCTCCTTTTCTCCTTTATGTGTTGAGCTGCTGGGCTGTGCTGTGCCATTGGCAGGGAGCAGACAGCTGTAGGAGCAGCAGAGTGCAAAGAGAAAGCTTTCTGCAGCCTGGAGGATTTGTCTCCCTCCCCCACCTTCAAGGTTTTTACATCTGCTCCCATAGTCACCAAAGAGAGAAAGATATACCAACCCACAAGAAACCCACAGAGGCAGAGCTGTGAAGCTCTCACCAGGAAGCTGACTTACGCTAAACCTCTCCACTCTTTCTCGTCACACTGCATCTGGGTCTGCTATGACTGCTGCCTCCAGATGAGCTAGACCCAGTTGCCAGCACTACTTTGGCCTGTGTGCACAGGTGTTACCTTTAGAGCTTTTGGATTTTTTGTCCTCTCAATGATATAATTGTTCTAATCTGCTAAAAAATAAGTTTATCTGGAAAAGCCAGGAACACAGAAGACCAGTGTTCTTGTTTTCTTCCCTTGTCTCATCTAGGATAGTTGACTTCCGTAACATTTATTTTCAACAGCCTCTTTCAGCTTCCTGCCTCTGGTGAGTTCACTGCATTTTCTTTTTTTTTTTCTAGGAGTCTTAATGTGAATTGATATTCTGAATCAAATTCAATATATTTTGTTTTACTTTTGTTAATTACCTTTATTAATAAGTTTGTGAAATTGGTTCATATAATCAGTTTTACTTCTCTGTTAAATACCATCTGTTAAATGTTCAGTGTTGAGATATACTGGCCTAGATCTTGCATTTTCTGGATTTTCATTTGTTCCAGAGTTTTTTTTTTTACCTTAGCAGAGAAAGGCCTTATATAAAGTAGAAAAGGGGTGTGATGGGCTGTACCATGCCAGTTTCTTCCATGTTAATTGATATAAGAAGAAAGAAAAAATGGGAGCTACTCTCAAGATGGTGGATCATCAGATCTGATGCTCTTTTCTGTTGTATGAACTGTGAACCCAGGAGTGATAGACATGTATAAATCTGCAACGTTTCAAATTATGGTCTTCTTCCCTGTTTGTGAAGTACATCATGCTTATGAGAAAACTGCTCTGCTTCATCTCTAAATATTCCCAAACAAATTTAGTGAAGATTTTATTGTAAGAATTTGAGAAACACGTTCTTAGGACTGGAGCAAGATTCGAGGTATTTTTAATTTGGCAACATATCTGTATCTGGCTCTGGCTCCCGCAGCTGCCTGGCCCTGCTGGGTCTAACAAATTCCTGTGCCACCTTCTGAGATGGAAGATTGCCATCTAAATGGCCACATATGTAATTCTGTGTTCAGGTCATTCCCACAGCTTCTTCTCTGCTTTTTGAGCCCATTGTGGCATGCTTGTGGTGTGGAGTCCCCTTATAGAGCAGTATGTGTGTATGTGTGCGTATCTGTGTACACCCATTTTCAGATTATCCTCACAAAACCTGCATTTTATGATGCTCTGGTTGTGATAAGATAGTCTTGTCACATTGCCAATGAGATGCAGTTAATCTGAAAGGTGAATGAGGATAGAGCGCACTGAGTCTGGAACCATCTCTCTGGCACAAGTCCCCGCAAAAAATCTGAATGTGGACTTAAGATTTTCTAACTTCTCCTTTCAGTTGTGTTTCCACCTCTGGATGGGGCAGGAGTTGAACTGTGGCATCTGGCAGAGGCCAGCTTTAACGTGGGATTTATCCTGAATAAAATACTTGCAGAAGAAAAAGGTAGGGTAAATGAGATAAGTTAGTTGTTAACAGGTACACTTGTCAGCAAATTTTGGTGTTTGTTGCTGTTGGAATAAAGTGGGATTGTGCTTTATGTTGTGCTGCTTCATATTGCACATTTTCAACCCCCACCATTTAGATCAGTGTGTGGTGTGTTTGTGGTTTTCCAGTAGGAAGGACCACACATGTATACTTACCTGACTTTAGAATGGGGTTTGGCATAGTTTTTCTGAGACTGGTCTGAAGATCTATCATACAAATGAAGTCAAATCTACCAGAGAACATAGGTACAGACTTCATGTAAATGTTTGAGATTTGGGTGGTAACCACAGGGTTGAAAAGCCACATGTGCACATGCTTCCTGCTAAGTTTAGAGAGCAGGCCTTAGTGAGGCATAATACCAAATTTTACATTCCCTATATTAGGTACTGCAAACCAGGAAAAATTGTAGTTTTGTTGTTCCAGAGAATTGATGTTTTTATAAGTAATCTATACTTACTAAGTTGCAGAGCAAAGAATTAAATTTAAAAATTGGTTTGATTTTTATGTATAGCAAGACACAAATTCATAGGCCATCAGCAGAGCCACATAGCTGTAAATTACTGTCATTTAATCCCATTTTAAGGTAATTTTATTGTGCCAAAGCAGTGTGAAATCATCTCATAGCACAAGAGCATCAGGCCTCAAAATGGAGAGACTGTGGCTAAAGTCACATTGCTGGTAACAATTGCTAGTGCCAGTGAGGTTAGGGAAGTAATCTTTTGTACAGTGAAGGCCAAGCCATATAAATGTTGAAAGATGTAAGTGGGTGATCTGCAACATACCCAGAGCACACAGGAAATGAGCAGGCAGTGTGGTGACAGTGTCACAGGCTGTGCCCGTTTCGTAGAGCAATGGGTCTGTACCAGCGGAAGCTCCCAAGGAGCTTTTCTCAGTGACGCTTTCTGATAACTAGACAGGAGGACACGCAGACAGGGAGATGATATTTTGCTGTTTCTCCTCTTGCTTTTGCTGTTCTATTTGCTATTTTGCTATAGTTCTAGATGTATAGCAGCAGGTGGGTTAGGCACTTTAATGTAAAAGATTTTCTGTGAAAATTACCTCTTAACCTCCCATTTTTTGGTGCAATTTTGGTACTGTGATTCTATAGTTTTCCCTAAGAAACAGTAGAATGTTACTGAAGGCATCATTCAAGTGATTAATTTGATTGACATTGACCATAAAATGAAAAATTGCAGATTTTTCTATAGTGCTTTTGATTATTGTTTGAAAAGAGATAAAATAAGTAACTGTAAAAGTTGCCTTTTTCAAAGTTTTGGTGTAACATTTCAGACATTAAACCACACATCTTAACATCTTTCCCAAATTAGGTTCTCATGTTTTTGGCTAGTGATGTATGGTTTTATTAAATCCACAGTTTTCGAATGTTTCCATGTTATGACAAAACTTACAGCTAAAAGTATTTTTAGGTAACTCCAGCATAGCAATTAAGAAAAGAAGTTGGCTGCAGCTGTCTCAAGCCCACTATTAAAGCATTATGGCCTTAAAATACTGGACAGAATCACACAAACACAACAGCAAAATTTGTGGGCTGTAGCCTACCATTAGCTCTGCTCCACAAAACCAAGTAGAGTTTCATATTTGCTTAGCAGGATTTAGTTGTCCTTCCATTTTTATGTCAATGAAGAACTGGAAAACCTTTCCAATCCACCAGAAGGATCAGTGTACTGTGGAAGGGGAAACTTTTGGAGCCTGCGAAACTTCTATAATGCAGCAGTGAGTGTGAGTACTAGAAATCACGGCTACAAACCTTGGCGTATCAGGTCTAATATGAGCAGTTGGCAAAGTGGCAGGGAGCAATAGTCCCAGCAGTCACAGTCTGTCACTGCTGGCAGGGTTGCTGGAGGATAAGGGGGAACATGGTCTGACCACTTAGTGCGTGTATGCATTCTGTGCATGCATTCCTTGCAGAGTAGGCACGGGAGTGGTTTGTGCCTAGACTTGCTGGTGGCCGCACCCTGTGCTATCACAGACCCTTTATTGCTCCCTTTTGCACGAGCAATTGCATTTGGTCTTTGGTTACAGAAACCAAGGAGAAGTGTAAATTGCTAAGGGAAGAGGGTTGGGCTGAACTTGACATGGTTCTCTTTACCTGACATAATGTACGAACCTTCTGGAAACAACACGAGGTTTCTGCTATGGTTTAGGGATTTCTCTACAGGGGGCCTGTCTCATAGGAAAGACCCAGCATGTGCTGGAAAAGGAGCAAACACCTCTCCTGGCAGAAGCTGGCACAGTGGACTGTGGTTGCATACTGTGAATGATGCCGCTTCTCCTACACCGTGTGAGTGTGGAGTACCAGTAACTGACACTTGCCAGCTTGAGGTTGTTGTACCATCTGGTGATACCACTTCTGCTCATGAGTGACAGTATTTTGCTTTTGAAGGTTAGGCTGATTTATGTCAAAATGTAGATATAACTGGCTCTCCTAATATAAAAGCGTAAGACCAAGACCTCTTTGTAGCTAGGGGTCTCTTTTGGTTGTTTCCTGTGCCATTGAAAGAATATGAAACCTCTCAAACATTCAAGAAAACTGTTCTTTCCTTTCATTGATGGGCATGCCAGTGGACACATAGTCTTCAGCTTGCCTCTTTTATTTTTCTTCAAATGACTGTGCTTAAAAACTGGTAAAGACTTTGGAGTTTGAAGTTACTGAGCTACTGATATACTCAAATATCTATTAATTAATCTATCTATTAATTACCTATCTAATTTGTGAGATTTTGTTTTTCTCACTATAGAAATATATTATGAAACAGCTGTCGTAAAAACCCTTCATGTAATTTCTTTAGTTTCCGTCAATTTAAATGCAAGTTTTTAAATTCCCATCTCTTTCAGTGGAGTTTTAATTCTGGATGAAAAGCCGTTGGGTAAAGTATCTCTGAGTTTGAATCAAGTCCATCAGGATTCAAAAATAAAGCATGGGAAATGTTCTCATAATGTTCAAACATCTCTCTCCTAAAATATATCTCTTTTCATATGTGTGATCATTTTCATTCAAAATATGTAAAAATCAAGAAAATCAAGGAAAACTTTCTATGCTTCCTACAGAAGAACTGTGCATTAAGATTTACTGTAGCATGGGGATTTGCATGATCTTTAAACTGACTGAAAGCCAAGTAGATGTCAGCTATAAATATATGAAATGGCTTCTCAAAATACTCAGCTGGAGAACGAGTGAGAAGGATTTATGTATTACTTTGGGTTGTAGAGTCTTTTCTCCTCTTAACCTGTTCCATATGACGCGCTGCTGTCTGCAGTATCATATGTTTTATATAAAGGTGGCAAGAGATCAAGGTTGTAATGGAATCAGAGAAAAGTAAAGGAAAACAGGCACTAAAATATATATTCTGCTCTGGCATATAGTTGGTGTAAGATATAAATCAATATAAAATCTGAGCTACCAGGTATAACTTGTGCTAATTACTGAAAAAAAAATAAAAGAAAACATGTTCCTTTGAAATTGAGCTTTAATCATAACTATGCATGGAACGCAGGCAGTTTAATGAAGGCAACACCCATTTATTTTATCTAATTTTATCTTCTTCAATTAAGGAATTCTAGAGAGGCTGCATGGTGAGAAAAACAAATTCTGCTTGTATTGTAGATATATATTTTCTCATTTTATCTGTGTACTGGATATAGTGCATGAATACTAAGTCATGGCATAGATGGTGGAAGACAACTCCTTTTTTTAAAGTTTATAAAACAAATCAAAAAGATAAAAATCATAAATCAACAAATGCAGGACAAGTCATGATAATTGTATGTTTTATATCACACCTGCTACTTGAAAAGTAAGTGAAATTATTTCTAAGGAAGCTCTTAAAATTTTTAGCATTTTTATGTACAAGTGTGCACACAAAATTTAAGAATGATATAAAAAATGGCAGTTTCCTGCTGTGTGAAATCTGGACTATGATTTTAAACACTCTGAAATATACAGAGACATGAAGGTTTTTGTTGCTGGCAGTTCTAAGGGGAAAAACCTAAAATTTTCAGGGAGTTTCTGTGGTATAAAATAAATACCCAATCAAAGTATTGTTGCTTCCTTTGCTAGCTTTGGTCATTAACATCAGAAGTTTAATATTCATCACAGCAAAACGAATGGTGGCATGCAGTAAATATGAGTTCTCCCTAAATTAAAAACAAATCATTATATTTTAGCAAGAGGTCATTATTGTGAATTGTTTGATCAATTGCAATATCATTATTACTGCTCAAAACACCTGTACATCTGACACCTTATTCTTATCACAAAATATACAAAAATAATCTTCCATGGAACACTAGCTAATTCTGTTCTAACATTTTCCTCCTTCGCCTTTACCTCCCACTGAAATCAAACCTGAGCCAAATACATGACTTAATGAACATGGAGAACATCCTTCTCCTGCTGATATTAGGGGGAGAAGATCTAGACTTGAGAATGTCCTTGTTTTATGCTAGGCATTTTATAAAATTGGAGCAGTTAAACCTGAAGAGACTTCTGAAAGTAAAGTTGGAGATCTTGCAAGGGATCCATTGAGGAAAATGGAGAAATGATAGGGCAGTTTTTAAAGGCCTTTTAACACTGAGGAGCATGTTATATCACCAGTATCATTCATGTATTAGCTTTTAGCTGTACTGTTACTATTGATTACTTGTTAGCATTTAAGGGAGCCAGTCAAGAAGATCAAGTAGCATGCAAACAAGGAAGAGGAGTGCAGTTCTACCACAGGTTAGAGACAAAACACACAGAAATCAGCCTTATCCACTGCAGTGGGCTTGGCACAGGCTCTGAAACGGGGGAAGCCTTTTTGCCTGCAAATGCAAGTTTGAATATGGAGATGCCAGTTTGTTTTAACAATTTATCATGTTACACATCTACGAGATTTAATATAAATAAATCCATGCATCTTCTTAACAAGTCATTGTAACATATTGTAAAGATATGTCTAATAAATGTAATGGCTGCATACACAGCAGAAATATAATAATTTACAATGGGTGACTGTGTAATTTTATAGGTAAAACTCTATTAATTAGATACCTAGGTTATTGCAAATCCCCAATTAGCACAGCAGTAATCTCTGCTTATGTGCATTCAAATAAATATGTACTTGTATGTAGACCATGGTCATTTCAATAATGCATCCATTTGATGCAAAATATGTATGTAGGTTTTCAAATGCTGGTAAGATATCTTGTCCACAATATGTTGTTTCCTACAGCAATCTGTAGCAATGGCTTTTGCAATTAGTTAATATCAATGTGTCCATATATATGTATATATATGTATATGTATATGGACATACACACATGCATGTACATATGGATGTGATTTTTTTTTTTACATGGATGTATTGATTTATTACTGAAATAGTTAGATTTTAAATATGCACTGATTTATTTTCAATATTTTTGTGTATCTATATATGTGCATATACACTTCTATGCATGTAGTCTAGCAAATAATGCATCATTCTCTGAGAAATTACAAATATTATTTAAAATGAAGAAATGTTGGTTGTGTATGAAGGAGAAATAGATACTTTATGATGATTATGATGGTAAAAAAAAGAACAAGCAGAAATAGGGGTAGGGTTAGGCTGACTGAAAAGAAAACACAGTAATTGTTGAAGGTTGTAAATAAAAGAGTACTTCAACAGCCAATGAATATTTCAACAGCCAAGAAAAATTGGGGAGATTTTGAAGAGTTAAATCTGTTTAAAAAAATCCTACAAAAATATGTTGTAAATGCCTTTTTGATTTTTGTCAAACTTCAAGAAATTGAAGAAAATTGTGTTAAAAGAGGATGTGGCATGAAAAATTTTAAGTGATTTGAGGCCCAAAGTTGCAAACATTTCCACATGTCGGTAATTCTACATACAGAGTGGTCTGATTAAAATCAATTATTTAAATATAATGTATTTTATATTATCAAGGCTTCAGCTTGGCTACAGAACAGTTAGACTTGCTGAAAATTTGCTTTTGACATGTAAGTAATTCGGGTAGAAGAACTATTCATAGGTACGTGTGATAGCACTGGAGTCAGCACACAGCACTTTATCCATGTTCATTTGCAAGTGTATCTGTATCCCCATCTGGACCCAGAAGCAGTTCTGTGTCAGTGGTGGATATATATGTACATATATATATATCTGTATATGTGTGTGTACAGAAACAGCAACTATGAGGGAAGGCAGACAGACAGATGTTTGATGAACTTCTGTGCTTGAACATACACACATGTGACATTTGCACACCAGCTGCTCCATGTACAACTATATCTGTAGTGAAACTCAAAAATTTCTTCTCTTTTTAAGCACAGAGGAGAAAAATTAGCACAGAGAAGGGTGAGAAAGAGAGGTGACATATCCAGTATCCTGCAGAAGGAGAACGCCAGGCTTGCCTAACTTCAGGCATGACATGGTGCTCCACTTCTGGTAACTTTGAGAGTATTGGATCAGACTGCGAATGGTTTATGAGCTCTCTGAAGGGATTGCTTTCTTACACTTGATTTACCCCAGTTTTAATTTGGAGAGAACATCTATACTGAAAATGGATCCCTTTTGAAAATGAGCTGTAATACCATGAATGGCACATAGTTTGTAATTTACCATGTCACTCCATAAAAAAAGAGAAAAATATTTTTGGAGAAAAATTACTTCAGACTAATGGCTTGAATCTTTATGTGGGTACTTAGCATTGCCAGATCTCACTGAGTTCTATTTAGAGATTTAGGATCATGGATCAGTACATGAGAGTCTTATAGGCTTTTTGTTAATTTTTGGAGTGGTTTTAATAGTCTGTGCTCATGTGTAATTTGTAAATTGCTGAATCAAGTTGTGATTAGCCACAGAAAGAGGGTTCTTGAAGATAAAGTAAATATTTCTTTTGTCTAATTCTATAATTAGAATGAGAGTTAAATAGTTTTTCTCAGCAACTGTGTTAAATTGAATAGATCTTTAGATGTGTCATTATCCATTGCTTATATATATATTATTATTGGTACTATTACTAAAGAAATTAAATTGAATTTTTTAAAATTTAAGAAAGATCATTAAGCAGTATTATACGTATGTGTAATGTGTAAGCATGTGCGTAAATATGTATATTTTGTTACTTGATAAGCTTTCATCCCTTTACTAAGACTTTATATCTCATTTAATCTTGTAAATAACATTGGTCTGTGTTTGTTGTTGTTTTATATCAAGACTTCACATTCTCAATGTGAGGGAATTTCCTTTAAATCTGATAACTTGAGTTCCCTTGCTAATAATAAATTTGACAAGATTAGTGAATATTTGATCATAAATCTTTCTCTTCATTTGCGGTGGTTAAAACTGCCAGAGAAATAAATGGAGGTATTTTAAGATGTTGTATTGATCCAGATGTAATTTTTTGCAAAGATTTCTAAGAAAGTGGTTCTCTATTTTCTCAAAATGTCCTAAGCTAGAAATTAACCCCAAAATTTAGTTTTGTATTTTTTTCAAAACAAAACACTGAAATTTGAAAACAGGAACAGGATTTCAGTTTTGTGAATAAAGGAGCGAAAGAAAAATTTCCAAGTTTTTATGTCTGCAAATTTTTTTTTTTTAATTCGCGAAGGAGATTGTGTTTGAGATGACAAGACATCCTGGCTTTGAAAATAGGGGTTCATTCCATGTTGCTTGTTTTTCTAACTTTAGAAAAGCATTGAAGAAATGATTGTACTTAGGGATAAAATATCTGTACAAAAGCTCTCATCCAAGCTTCTAAGCATCCTTTCAATTCTTTGAACTATAAAAGCACCTTGAAAGATAATCTAGCTATTAATCTGCCAGTATTATAAGTATATTAGACACTGAATTATTCTGCCAATGAGTAACCTGCCATCTTGCTCTTGGGCCAAAGAATAGCGATGGCCCCTGTGGTAGCCAGTTTAGAAAGTGAATGAGTTGAATGGAGATTTTTTGGTGGAGTAGTTTGGGGAAAAGACGCAGCACCTTGCAAAGGTAAAGACTGTGAGCTAGTGCTCCTTCATGGCAGCAATACCACCACTGAATGCCACTACGGACTGAAACGCTGACACTGTCTGGGGTGGAGGGAGGCTGATTGGCAAGACAGGGCTATAGATCAAAATTGTCTTAAAAGGAGTTAAAAAACCAGGAGGCAGCTAATGCAGATGTCAGAGAATCAGCTTAATGAATGCATGACAGGTGCAGCAAGGGGCCATTTGCTTGCACACCAGCGGCAGTCTCCAGATGGACTGCAGCGGATGGATTAGTTTTCAGGAGACCTGTGCTGTGGAAGCAGTCTGGAGGTTTGTACCTGAATGGAGCAAATACACCTCTCCCACAGAGCTGAAAACCAGGTAGTGTGACCTTGACAACCTGGTGATCTGGCAGAGCGTCCAGACTGGAGTCACAACAGCCACGGCTTCTGTGTCACAGGGGCTGCATCTTCTCGGCACTGTCACTAACCAGGCAACAGTGTCTCTGCCCTGTCTTGATTCCTGCCAGCCTTCCTTCTTCTCCTCCCTCTCCTGCTTGCAGAAGTTGTTCTCGGGCCCTGTCCATGCTCTACAGTGCCCACTGTGCCCATGGAAGTAAAGGTGTAAAGCTGCACACTGTTCTGGTCAATGAGGGTAGTTTTTGTGCCTCCTTCCTCTCCTTTAGGGTGTCTAACTAAGGGATGTGAGGGAGTTCTTACATATCTGTGGTGCAATTGGAAGGAGCAGTGGTTACAATCAGCACGCTGCAGAAGAACTGTAGTGACTGTTTTGCAGACCCCACCTCTGTGTGAGGTGGGACTTACAAGAGTAGAGTAGGTAGGCAAAGACAAGTATGTACATTAAGCACTGCACAGCTAGTGGAAGTCTCTCCTGTGGTTTTCAACCTTTTCTATTAGTATAAATATTTTAATTTCCTTGCCGTGTCAAATCTCTTCCAGAACTAGCATGCACAGTGTTCAAACAGAAAACTTAATCTGTTGTTATCCTGACATAAACAGGAACTCTGCTGAGATGTAATTGAGGTAGGGAGTGGAAAATAGCGTGTTAACTGCTTTAACTCTCTGAAGCATTTTGTGAGTGGCTGATCTAAAAAGCTGGTTGTTTGCTTGCATGGTTTGTTTATGTATGAGCTAATTCCATTGAAATTTCAGCCTGCCTGAGTGTGCATTATCAGTATCTAAGATAGGTTTTGAAATTAGAAGTTCCTGACTTTTTATTTTCCCCTATCACAAGATGCTGTCCATCCCCTGGAGATGTTTAGCCATAGTGAGTCATACTCCCAATGATCTCCTAGCAGATGCCAGAGATATTCTTGGCATAAATGAAAATCCCATTTGGTTCAGTTGATAAACTTACCCCTTTTGATACAGTAGTCCTGCTTTCCTTTGTTGGTAGAGCTCTTTCAACAAATACCAGATTAGTTTTTCATGGGATGTGTATTCACTTGAATCCTCTACCTGCAAAGAGCTCAGTGCTGCTGTGCTCTACTTTTCATCCCGTCCCATTGCAGGTTGGCAGCTCCACTCACCTTCTCCGTATGGTATTCAGCCATGATCAAGTGTGAAGCATTTTACCTGCACGAGGTTGCTGAGGTGCAGGTCAGACACTGCCAAAGAGCATCTGTTGTAGGGCTTCTTGTGCTCACATCCTCAGTGAAGTCGGAGGTCTCTGTAACTGCACACTAGTGTCTGTATTCCAGAGACAGAAGGAACAAAACCTGAATTTCAATAAAGATCACTACTCAGCATGACCACATAAGACATGCATTCTTATACCTAATGATATCATAAAGTCTTACCTTATTATTAAAATAATATCTTCTGTTGTTATGAGTGATGAAAGCATAAACCAAAAAAAAAGGCGTAAAAGAAGATACAGGTTTATATATTGAATTTCATATACAAAGGGATCTTAATCAAGTTGGTAAATTTTTGAAAATCAAATAGTTGGAGGAAAAAAAAAAGCCTCAGCAGCTAGACTCCATCTCTGATCTGTGATCAGAAGGTTTTCTGCAATCCTGTAATGATTGTAGCACACTGTGCTGTCGGACCAAGACAGAATATGTGAGAAAGGGACCAAAACTTTTACAAATATTTATAAAACTGATTGTGTACTGAGGCACAGATGTGCCCAGTACTGTCTTTAAAGGACACTTTAAAGTAGTGTCTTTAAAGGACATTGCTTTTTTTGATGTTTAATCAAGCATTTTCCATCCAGTGAGGTGAACTTATGTAATTAGTTTAATACACTAATGCTGCTCTTACCCTGAGGCTGCAACAAAGACCAGCTATGTGCCTAATTAAAGATAATACTTCAATATGCACATATGTAGTCCTGATTGTATATAGAGGCACATGAATTGTTGTGAACAAATGCAAGATCAGGGCCCCTGAGAGCATTTTATCCACAGGACCACAATATGGACCTTGTTATATACCAGGTTTTTTTATTATTCATTGCTGGAATGTAGAACAATATGATTTGCTTTGAAAACAATTATGCACTGTCACAGTGGAATATTTCAGCTTCTGTTATTGTCTGTCAACTAGCCATATTCACTAGAACTTAATATCTCTTTCAGTCTTTAATAATTTTTATACTTTCTTTCAAAATAGCCAGTATAATTTGACCTGGTAATCGGCAAGTTGAGTGCCAGAACAATCCTTTTATCTGTCTTTCTCTGTTTTGACATTTATGAAATTGTAAAAGTCATCCTTAATGTTCCCCACATTCCAATGTGCACAAAATAATGAACCTGAAGGCACTGAGGACTACTTTCTCCAAAGAAATGATTATTCTGAAAAGGATACTTGATACATGGAAACTTTCTCCTGAGAATATGCAGCTTTGTCTGAATAGGACACTACTGCCTTGTGGTGAAATGGAGGTGTTTTCAAACTATATTGCTGACCCAATTTTGAAGTAGAATACTCTGAAAGAGAAATTATGATTCATATAAGCAATTTGAATGTTTATCCTACATATAATTTTTGAATTTTTTGGTAGACATGTTTTGTAAAGGTATTGTTTAATTCCCTTGAGAGCATATTTGGAAAACAGAGAAGGTGAGAGAGTGGAGTTAGGCCTAATGAATCTTTGAAAGCAAACTTTAATCTGGTGCCACTAAAACTTAAATTCACAGAGCAGCCTGTTTCCCGGCAGCCAGGAATGTCGTGAAGCAGCCTCAGCCTCCATCCCAATTCCTAGAAGTGAGTGGCGATACTGAGAGCGCGGTCTCGCTGGCAGGCCAGGAAGCCCCGTCTGTTGCAATGACTCCTGTAGATACCGTAACTCAAGTACGTGCAGGGACAGCCCCCAGGCTTGGTGCCAGCCCCCAGGCTTGGTGCCACCTCTGTAAAGCAACGTGCTCCAGCCACTTACCTTCCTGCAGCCGGGGCATCTGGTGGGAGAGGTGCAGGTGTGCCAGCAGCACAAGAGGAGGTAGGGCATGGCCTCAATACAAAATGAAAGCAGGGCCAATAGCAGTTCAATAGCAGTTCAGTCAGTGTCTGTAAAATGTTCACTCTAAGCTCATCTAGCACTTTTCCTTTGTTTCTCCCCTTTTGTGGAGTAAGCCAAAGCGTGGAGTGTGCTAGAAATAATGAGGGAGGGGGGTGGTGTGTTAGGGTACTGAAAGTGGAGAGCATTACAGTAAAATACAGTATATTCCCTTTGTTGCCATCATTCATTTCTGTGCAAATAGTCTTCAGGTGTAATGTCTCTCTACATATATGAAGGAAACACAAATATATTATTTCTGTAACAAACACATGGTATTTTGAAATTATGCAGTGATACTTTTTAATTACTCTTGTTCATCAGAACTACTTTGTCTTCAGTTTTGCCGTTAGTGATTTTCGGAGCATCTTGTGTGTCACCCTGTGTGAGCAGTGAATCTTGCACACAGCTAGTGGGGAAGAAAGAAATGCTTTCAAAATAGGAAAATTTGACTGAATGCTGGCAGGAGCTCAAAAGCAATTACATACTCTGAAGAGTACTCTTAGTTCAGTTTTATAAGAGAGTAAATGCCAGGACAGTTATATCCCCCTCAAATGAAATTTTGACTGGGGCAAGCATTGGTAGCAGGGCTTTCTTTGGCTTATGTTTCTTGATTGTTGCAAGCAATTTATTTTAAAAAAATTAACCTTTTTTTGGGTATTTTTGCTGTGAATCTTTCATTGCTTTTGAAAATTTTTCAGGTTCATGTGACTTGAGATTCACACCTGAAGTCTTTGCTTCCTCATTGTCACAAATGGTTCTGTGTTACTGTGCCGTATAGGATTGTTTAAATAGTGAAATTGGTTAGCAAAGAGCTTTTTTTCTCCTGACTACCTCTAGAGACCGTGGGTACATTTTCAGGGGAATCTGAACTGATCATTTAAGGATTCAGGATTCTGTCAGTCTTGGTGAAAGTCAGAGGCAGGGAATGTCTTGCAGCATATGAGTAGCAGTTATACCAAAGTTAATTGAATTTTATTAGTCTTTAGACAATTGGAGGGAAAAAATAGCTTGTGTCAGTGGAAAATGGCAAGAGTGATAAGACTGCTAGCCCCTGTGGAGCAGCAAGAAGGTTATTTATGCAAATGGCTGTTGCACACACAGCTGGCTGGGAGGAAATGGAAAAGTTCATCATCCTCAGTAAGGGACACTTGCCATGCCTGTCCAAAGATATGTCCAGGCATCTTTATCTTGATGAGGAATGGTTTGTTCTCTGTGAATTATAAATATTACATTTTATTTTTACTCTTCCAGAAACATCATTTGACTCACTGAAGATTCAAAACCAACAGAATCACGTGCAAGAAAACAACATTTTAGTCTCAAGTGATGGAATCAAGTCATAAGAAGTAAAGAGATTTGGATTGTTTCTCACTAAATGGAAGTTATATAGAAGGCCTCTAAGACCACTGCATCTCTCCGTCTCGCTCCTGCTGCACAGACACTGCGCCCTTGGCCTTGGACGTTAATAAAATGCTGGATTCAGTCAAGTGTGTTCTGGTGGGAGACTCTGCTGTTGGGAAAACATCTCTATTGGTACGTTTCACCTCTGAGACTTTTCCAGATGACTACAGACCCACCGTATATGAAAATACTGGAGTGGATGTCTTCATGGATGGTGTACAGATCAGCTTAGGTCTTTGGGACACATCTGGCAGTGATGCCTTTAAAGGCATTCGCCCCCTCTCCTACCAACAGGCAGATGTGGTATTAATGTGCTACTCGGTGGCAAACCACAATTCCTTTCTGAACCTGAGGAACAAATGGATCAGTGAGATCCGCAGCCATTTGCCCCGCATCCCTGTTTTGGTGGTGGCCACTCAGACTGACCAGCGTGACGTGGGTCCCTACAGCTCCTCCTGCATCAGCCCTATAGATGGAAAGCGGCTCGCCCAGGACGTGCGAGCCAAAGGCTATTTGGAGTGCTCTGCCCTCAGCAACAGGGGGGTGCAGCAGGTGTTTGAGTATGCCGTGCGGACAGCGGTCAATCAAGCCAAAAGACAGAGCAGGCGGAAGCTCTTCTCCATTAACGAGTGCAAGATCTTTTGACGACTGTCAGCAGTGGTTTTGCTCATGTTTGTTCTTTCTGTTTTCTCACAAAGATACTGCAGCAGAGAGAATGGGAAGTGAATCGAGGGAGGGCTCCTGGCAGGACCACAGTGCAGGTGCCTCTTGTGAGACAGATGTGCTCTTTATCTGATCCTCTACCCTACAAAACACAAGAGTGCTATCTTGAAAAATTAAAGGTGCATACCCTTATTCACAAGCCTTTGTTTGGACTTTGCTAGCCTGAACTGGAGCAGGCCTAGCCTGCAGATCTGCAGATAACAACAGTACTGATTTTGGTTTTGTTTCTGTCAGTGTTCCTCAGTTGTTGGTTTGTCTGCAACTGCATTTATTTAATTATGAACTTCTGCCTGGATCAGCCCCCACCTCTGTCCTTGTGGATATTTTTTTTTTACTTAAGAATGTAGTATATAAAACCTGACTAATGTGTATTTTATTTAGAGGACTCTTGGATATATTGTTGTAAAATCCCAAAAGTTGGTTTTATTATTTTGGAGGTTCTCCCTTTAGCTAACCACAGAAATTGATTGTCCTATCCATGTAATAAATGGCGTGCAGGCAAGCCTAACACTTCTTAGACATGCCTGAGTCATTGTATAACAGTCATCAGTATGTCCAGCATAGGAGTAATCAAACAGCTGTCTCCTGCAGTTTTGTGAGATTTTTACTTTAATATTGTTCCTCAACAACGTGGTCAAAGGTGGGAAACAAATCAGATTCCTTCTAGACTTCACTGGCTTACACCCTCAGCAGGGCTTGCAGACAGGATTGGTTTAGACATACAGTTGGGCTGGCAGGGATGAATCTATGCTACCATCACCTCTGTTGTCCCTGCTGTAATTCTGGAGGCAAAAGATTTCAGTCTCTAGAGATGGAGGATATTTTCTTCATGAGCACATAAATTCTCACATATTTTTAGTACACATTTTCTCAATAGAGTGGTTTTAGTGAAACCAGTCATCTACATTAGTAAAAGATTGAGTATATAGCAAGGTTGAATGGGTATCTTTAGAATGGCTAAATGACTTTTTTTTTTTAGTTTGTGTGCTAAGTATAACTGCCTAGGTAGTATCTAAGTAAGACTGAAATAGGCTTTACATACTGGGGAGCCTGTCAGGTCTAGGAGCCAAATCCTGATGTATGTACTGGGGCCAAGTTACCCTCCTGCACAGAAAGGCAGGTTAAAGAAATGGAAACTTCAGGTGTGTAAGAGAACTCTGGTAGAAAATGAAGTGGGCTCAAGACACAATGCTGTACATTCCTTGTGAATTGTGGCAGTCCCCTCCTCCTCATATTATCTGTTCCCTCTGTCCCTCACCTTCTCTCAGGTCTTGCAGATCTGTCTCGTCCCAAAAGAATTTCTTAGTGCAACAAGATTTTCTTTGTCCCTTTCCCTGTCCTTCAGCTAGCTCAGAACTAATCTTTGAGGGGCTTATAGCATGTTGCCATAAAAGGTGGCACATAGCCCAGTAGGGTTATCTCACCTGTGATATAGGTGAGCAGGTATTTACACTGTGGGCACCTTGAATGCCAGTGGGACACGGAATACTCAGTGTTGTGATTGCCCCACCAGCTTCTAGACAGTTGAATATTTACCACTCATCAACCTGATTGTAAGGGAGGCTTCTGATCATAAAAATATCCTGGTCTCATCTGAGGTTTTCATATCAGCCTTAAATCTTTACAAGCTTCTGCACTTGAGCACACAAGACAGGGACTTCTGTCACCACCCATCTTCCCTGAATTCTTCTCTTTTCTGCTTCTCTTTCTTCTCAAGTGTTGATTTCTTCCTGAAACACTAAAACTGACTGTTTGAAAAAGAATCTGAATGATGTTGTACTTGTGTAGTGCTACACAAGAGGCCAGGTATTTGCGGTCCTCAGTTAAAAATCTTTTGGCTTTTGGAAGAAATACGCTTTTACATGTCAACTCTTGCGATGCCTCTCCACTGGAAGTCCTAGGTTTTGTAACTCTAATTTAAAAGTAGCCATTGTTACTGTTTGAACATTAAAGATTGCATGCAAAATGTCATGTTATGAATTTTCAAATTTGTTATAACTGGCGACATTTTTGTTGTGTTTCCTACTCCACTAATGGATTTAATACCTGATTTCAACTATTTTTAAAACATATTTTTTCCAGAATGCTCTATTCAATTGTCTTTTTTTCCCTCTGTGGGTTAAAGTTTGTTTACAACAGTTCATACAGTTGAGGAGTAGTAATCATCAGGTGAGAATGCTGTGTTGTGGTATCTACCACAAAGTGCCACATTCAGACACCAAAAGGCTCCACAGAATTGTTATCACAGACAAAGCCAGATAAAGATGTGCTCCAGAATCACACTGTAACTGAAAATCTCATCTGTATTAGCTTCACAAAACTTGTTACGGTGTGTTACAAAATTAAGAAACTGATGCCTGTTGCAATTCAATGAAGCCAAGTGGATAGGCTTCTTTGAGATGCCTGAACTGATGATACAGGATACACACGAAATTTAGGGATGGCTTGATATACACCTGATTGTGCATTCTAGACCCAGTGCAAGGTGACCCAGTGAGGCCACTGAAAGCCAGCTGATTTTTAAAATCAATTTGGAAAGAGTATAAAGTAATGGGGATTGGGATTTCATGCTCTGTGAAAAAACGATTCAATTTTTCACAGCCTGGTTATTTTCAGACTCTCAAAGCTAAAAGGCGCTTTTCACTGGGAACAAACTGTGAAACACGTATATTTTAGTGCCTGTAACTACGCAGTTTTCCCTGGGCTATAGAACTGATGTGCTCAAAAGGTGTGGCAACCCCAAAACAGAGGTTGAAATCTAGACACACCAGAATGGTGAAGATTTGGCCAGGTGGTATGTTGGGGTTTGCGGCTTGCACAACTGCAGCTCTGTTGTCTGTGGTGGCAACAACGAGGGGCTGCTGAGGTCTCCTGTGAAACCTCTCCAGGGTGGTTTTGCTTGTGTTTACTTGGGTAACAGGGTCCCTGGGTTCTGTTTAGAGGTTAAAATCTGACTCTGGTATTTAAAATACATTAAAATGACACATGTGAAATTTCAATTTCTTTTGCTTTGAAAAACAGCTAAACAGAAAAAATATGCAGCCCTGCCTGAGTTGGGTCAAGCTTTCAGCTGAGGGAAGAGACCTTGTCCAAATAGTCTCCTTCTATCTTCTCAAACAGATCCCTGTCAGTTTGTTATTCTGTTACTGATCTTATTTTTGCTTGCTATTAAAATAGATTAAAAGTTTTTTTCAAAAAAGGATTATTTTAAATACAGATTTCCCAGGCTTTTAAACTTAATTGATATGCAACATACAATATAAATATTTTCTACAAGTAAATAGTAAAAATATGTTTCAAATCATCACTCTTCCCCCCTGATTTTTCATACAGAAAATTATTCAAGCTCGCTAGATATAATTGATTCTGTTTTGCCTGATATTTGCAGTTAACAGTTTGCAAATTTTTGTGCAATTTTTGTGGGTGCCCTGTGTTTACTAAAGTCTGTGAGCACAAACTAGCTGATGCTTTTGTTAATAAAGAAAATGTGTTTAAGGGACTCTATCCATGGCACCATTATAAAAGAAGTCACCAGAGGGATCAGACATGAAGGAAAAAGAAACTTGACATGTCAGCCTTTCGGGTATTACTATAGCATTTGAGTGAACACAGCCATTAGAATAATTTCTAATAAATGGGGCAATCCATGCCTTTTTAGCACTTTCTCCTAGTGCTTTGGTTGAACACCTCAGGTTAATAAAAGGAATAAAAAGCTTCATTTCAGAATATCCAAATGCTTGTCTGCTCTTGCCTTTGTGAGCAAGTTAACTACCTTAACTTAATTAAAAGTCAGTTCAGCCTCTTAAACAAGCCAAATACGACCACAACTGGATTAGCAAAACTCCCTTGCTCTGAAATTACAGTAATGAAGTTTTGTCTCTGAATAGAGGAAACATATTTTATGTCTCAGAAATTTCCTTCACAATGGTAAGAGCAAAACATCCTGACTAGTTATCAGTGTGTACTTCTCCAAGCTGATCTGTCCGTGTCATTTGTGAGGCAGAAGAGCATCACCGCCAAGCTGCCCTGTGTTTTTAGCAGGACAGAAGAGATGCTCCTCGGGACTCCTCTTACCTGCATCACAGGCAAACAGAGCCCTACTCTGCAAACGGAGCTGGCCCTGCCTCAGTCAGACTGCTGTCACTTGCAGGTGGCCTTGCAGTAACGCATTTATTTTGTGTGCCCTTTCTAAAATCAGTGTCCAAGCCATTGCCAAGGCCTGGTTTCTGCAACCACTGTTGTACTGGTAGCTGGGCTCCAGCTGCTGTATTTTGGAGGCGGGGGGAGGGGGATGTCTTAAAGCACTGAGCTAAACCCTGTGGCACATCCCTTTCTGAGTGCAGGAGCTGGCCTCTAGCATTTCATGAACTGTGAGTTATTAGCAAACAAAATAATAGCTATTGCTGCCTTTCTGGTTATGAAGGGAATGACTGACATGTCTGTCTCAGGTCTTTCTCAACTGCCCCACACAAGGCAGGCAGGGGCACTTCTGTAGTGTCTCCTCTCACCCTGGCAATGATTTATACAGGGGCGGAGCAGCAGGGCATGGGCCTCTGTGTGGTGGTGGTTGTTTCTGTCTCTGGAAAAGAGGAAGGAAATGATGATTGGTGTCTTTGCTCGGTGTGAGGTGCTCTCTCACCCGCGTCCGCAGTGTTTCTGAGAAGTCTCCAGTGGGCATCGGCTCCCACAGGCACCCAGCGGCTCCAGACTGTGCCTCAGGGGATACAAGCTGAGCTGGGACAACTCTCATGCCAAAACCTGGGTGTCTTCCTTCACTCCCTTGGCTGCCTTCCCAAAATGCTCCATTGCTGGTCAGGTACCACGGAAGGGTGAGACTTTCCAAAGAGATGGCTTTGCTTTGAAAAGCAAGATCCCTTGCAAATGCCAGCTGCCTGGGACATGGTCATGTCTGCTAGTCACAGTAGGGCAGTGGTGGTCAAAGCTGCACAGCCAGTCTCAGGGTGTAAGGGGAGAGACCCAAGGCTGATACTTCTCAACTCGGCAGATGAATTAAGTAGAAGCAGCTGGAGGGAGACTTGTCTTATAAACCTCGTCTTACAAACCTATTGTAACACATAAGCACTGCTGAATTTCTCTTTCTTAGAAAACTCTTTTTTTTTTCATATATAAAATGCTAAGTCTTTCTGGCTGCTGCCTTATCACTTCCATTTATCTGTCACTGTGACCAGATCCGATGCTTAAAGGCCAGTGATGCAGTGTTCAACACAGCATGTATCTGAGGAAGCATTAAAGGTCACAAGAGACTAACTTAGAACTTCTTATGAATCTTGGGCATTGAAATGTATACAGATATTTTAAATTATTCTCTTGCATGTGGAATTTGTGCTGGTGTCTGATTCGTCATAGAATTATTAACCAACTAAACCAGAGCTGCAGCCTTGACTCATCATTAGGGCATTGGCTTAGACAATGAATTTTGCTGTTCAGTCCCTCCCCCATTGGGCAGAGCTTGGCCAAAGCTCAATCAGGTCACAGGGGGAACTCTTAAGTTTAACCAGGATCTGGGCCAGGCCTGTGTAAGCCTGCACAATTAACTTTTAGATACACAACTCCAAACTGACTGGTGATGAGACCGACCAATTTAGGATCAGCTTGACCTGAATGAGTTCACTTTGCCTGAGCCTGTTCCCCGTGGCTATCTGGTGGATGGCAGGAGGATGAACCACAAACTTGAAATGGTACCACACAGACACATTGGGTGTCCCTGACCTCACTTCTGCAGCTGGGTGACACTGTGCAAGCCATAGCTCTACTGGCCCCCCATACAAGATGGACACATTGCAGTGACCTTTTTTTAAAGTACTTTTGGTGGTCATGAAAGATCTTGATGCTGGTGGGTATTTTTGCATTTGTCAGGCCTGTCAGATGTTTTTTCTGGCAGGTTTGGCCTGCAGAGTTTGCTCTGAATGGGTCTGTAACACACATAATGGGACTAGGGCTTTCCAGAATTTCAATTCACTGAAGCCACAGGGAGTAGGTAAGCATAAGGGACAGAAACAGAAGGGACAAGATATAATAAAAAATTAATTGCTTTACTACTTTAACAGTTTGTAATTAACATAATGGCCTT
Source organism: Toxostoma redivivum (assembly GCA_013397375.1). NCBI lineage: Eukaryota > Metazoa > Chordata > Aves > Passeriformes > Mimidae > Toxostoma > Toxostoma redivivum. The sequence continues at coordinate 567,583 of VXBI01013933.1, forward strand.
TTAAATTTTACAGAACATCAGTGTGGGATGAGCTAACATCTCATTCATCAGTGATATGTTTAGAAATCAAATTCTTCCTGAGAGAGTGTGAATGCTGGAAAGGTATAGAGAGAAGGTCCCTCCATGGTTATTCCTGTCCCTCTTTTTGGAGCATGCTCTTACATTCCCTGTAGTGACTGGACTCTGGGCTGGATTGATCTCAGTGTGCAACAGGAACTTTCCTACAGACCTTTGTGATGGTAAAGATTTTTTTTTCTGCAGAGGGAGCAGTCAAGGGTACTCATTTAGAGTCTCAGGCTCATAATGCTGTACAAGACATAATTTAAGGAGATTAACTCAGTGGGAGGAGCATCTGACTCAGCTCCACGTCTTCCACAGCTTTCCACCTGGCTGCCAAGAAAAACCAATGCAGTGCCCTTGATTTGGAGCATTCTCAAGTTTTTGTCTCTCTGTTTTGCAGGGATACATCTTTGTTATTTTTCCCTGAATATCCCAGAGACGTTTAAAAAAAATGAGGCATCCTTACTGGAGATATTTCGCCCTTTCATAGCTGACATATGCTTCTGGCTCCCACTATGGATATGTCACAATTTGACTTTTAGTTTACAGATGAAAGAAATCCCATGAGTCTTGCCTGGCAAAAAATTGCAACTTCCCAACCATACCCTATGAAGAATAGCTAGTTCTGGTGCAGCTGATCTTTGCAAGAGGTGACAGCCAATGCTGGTGGAGTTAAGTCTTTGTGAAACTGCACAGAAGAGATTGGAGGAATATCACTGCATTGCTTATTAAATACCTGAGTGATATGGCTTTGAGCTAAGAGCACAAATAGCATATGTATAGCTTTTGTTACACAAATAGCAAATATACAAATACCAAACACACAAATGAATTTAGGAAAAATCCAAGCCAGAAAGGGTTGGTTAACTGGGTTAAAACACTAAGTCCTGATTGGGATCTGGGACAAATCACTCAGGGATGCTATTGAACAATCCAGAATTAACAAGGCATTCACCAAGCATAGAATCTTAGATCTGTGCAGGGTAGTTCTCTGGTATGGTGCCTATGACAGAAGAATCAAAACAAAGAGAAAACTGAAAGCTAAGGCAGGGTGTCATGAAAAAAACCTGCCTTTAACTTCACAAAATCAGTCTGCTGAGCTGCATGTACTATGACAAACATAGAAGCTATGGGAGTGCCAGGCATGATAAGTGAAATATAGAAGCAGCAGTGAACCACATCATGTAATTGGAGTCTGCAAGCACCAAGAGAAGCCAACACCTGGCACAGGAAGAGCAGAAGTCAAAAGCCTGGGAGCTCAGAGGTGCTCTTCACAAGAGCAGTGAACAAAGCTGCAGCAGGAGATGGGACAAGTCAGCATGAATGTGAATGGAAATTACATTCATTTCTGTACAGTGCAGAGGTATGTAAGCAGCTGTAGTGCTAAAGTAACCCCTGAAAAAATCCCTGAGCTGTGGAAAAAAAGTTATAACAAGGCCTCTGAGGAGTTGCAGGTGCATAAGAAAATAGGGAAATAAAAGTCTATGAATGGACGAAGGGGTTCCAGAGCTGTTGATGCTCTGTGAAGGTGATGCTGTGATTTTCTGGTGGGAAATATGGACAGTGAGATTCTGAAGCACGAACTTGTGCTGGTGTTGCCCTGGCAGACACGGGTTACAGAGAAATGAGCCACACCTTCTCTGAAGCCCAAAGGGAAGGAGGTGGTGAATCAGCCATTTTGCTGAAAGGGTCTCCCAGATGCAGCAACCTGGGAAAGCCAAGCTACAACCAAAACAAAGTAGAGGAGATGTGTCAATATCCAGAGTGGGAGAAATGGGTCCACAAGGCCCTGTGGGCATCCCAGGGGTTGTGGCAGGACCATGTCTGACAGAAAAACTGAGTCTAATACTTACCATTCCCTGACTTGGCTTGGCTGAGGATGAGGGGTGTAGAATACAAGCCTTCAAGGGACATCTGTAGCCCATGCAGGCAGAGGTGCCTGAGCTAAAGCCAGTAGTCTCTGAAGTCCTTGTGCCTCTATTGATATGGCACTAAGAGATGGGCTCACCTCAGTAACAGGTCCCACTTTGACCTGTTTTTAACAGGGTGCACTGAGCTTCAGGACTGGGCTGCAAGACACTGAGTGTGGCTGGAGCACCAAAATTTTCAAGAGAAGCTTGCCAGGATAATACAGCAATCACAGTAAGAGATGCAAAAAAGAATGGAAGTAAAATAATGCCTCCGGTGTGTGCAGAGCTTTACATGACAGCAAGCAGCTGTGAAGAACTTTGCATCCCTGCAATCATCTTATGATTTGGTGCTCCCATTCTGATGTGGGTGAAGGAGCCACAGCTGGATCAGGCAGTGACTGTGGTGGACTGAAGTTTGCTCATCCTTGACCTCATAGATATTGTGCAGGACAGAGGGAAAACAGGATACAGAATCAGAGACCAGCTGGGTCAAACTCAAGTCCACAAAAATAGGTTTTCTGTCAGTATTTCTTATTCACTGGCCATGTAACTGAAGGGGTCTGGTAGTAACAGCTTCAAAACATCAGCTAGGTAGATAGAATTGTCACTTATAGAGGGTAGTGCAGGGATTCCATTTTTCTCTGTGCATTGAGGGACAGGGCACGAGGCTGGTGCCAGACATATTTGCATTCAACTAAGAGGCAGGAGATGTACAGCTGTCATGTGCCTCATCACACCAACTGGAGATGTGAAGCATCCATTGTGCTGGACAATGCAGTCAGTCATATTTTCTGCTTCTCCATGAGGAACAGAGCTTGGCCTAGAGAGCCAGCCTGTCAATAGGAAGCCATGCTTCCCACTGACCATGCTAAATGTTTGGAGAGCAAAATTCCCTTGTGAATTCCTCTGCATTCATCTACTGAAGGTTGTTTTGGACAAGATGTACAAGATTGAATCTCATTCTGCTGACATGGTGACCACATCCTTGGGCTTGAACCCATATGCAACACAATGTCAAAAGAGCAATATGCCTTTCTTCTTGCTCCCTGTCTAGCTAGTTTAGCACAGCAGAGTCCCTTCTATTTCAGTCCAGAGGCCTCCACTGTTGATCTTCCAACATGTGCACTACAACAGCCCTTGCAAAAACATTTTCCCTTCATAGGCTGAATGCATGTGTGAAACAGATCACTAAGAAGCGGGCCTGCATCTTGTGCCTCCAGTGTGCTCCAGGCCAATGAGAGAGCTCCCTCTTGATGAAGCAAATGTTGATCAAATTGCAAAACCAATTAATTCTGCCAGAGGTGCTGCTTGGACACAGCAAGGCAACTCCCTTAAGACAAATATAAACTCAGATATTTCTACACTGCAAAGAGGGTCAGGGCCACAGAATGAAAAATATCATCAAGCCAAAGGATAGAGATGATGCAGTCTGCAAAAGCTGACACAAACTGGATTTTGTGGTCACTTCTCTATGCCCTTTGTAGGGAAGAGCAAATGCTGCTGGCAGTGTAATGAGAATTCAGTCATGTACCTGTCCTTTAGGGAGCTCAAGTCTGAGTCTGGATGATCCAACAATGCACAGATTTAGCATCAATGGCCACAAAATTAAGCCCAGAGTAAATGGCACAAACAGGAATAATCTTTTTCTCTTTTGCTGAAGTGTTCAGCAGTTTGTTTAGCAAACTGTTTTTACTGGACCACAAACCTGCACTGAGTTTCAAATTCATGGACAGCTTGCACTTATTGCAAGGAATAATTTGCAGTTTTGAGGTGCATATGGCATAGTTAAGGAGAACGTAGTACGAACATATGTAAAATAAGCTAATTGGGAAAGTCTGTACACCTGCAGATGGGAACATCTGAAGAGCACTTAGGTTCATAACCAAGACCACTTTATCAAAAAGTGATGAAGAACCATAACAGCAGCAGTGGTGGAAGCTCTAACAATGAGAGGAATGTAAGGATGTGGTTTGCTCTCAAGATCTTCAAAGAAGGTGGGGGGGGGAAGGAGAGGAGAGAGGTGGGCTGCTGTAAGCAGAATGGTAGGAGCTGAAGTGTAGCAAAAGGAAATAGCTGAGGCTGTAAGAAGTGAAAAAAGTTGCTGAGAACTGGAGAAAGCAGAGAAGAAACCATGAGGCTGAAGGAATCTTTTTATCAGCCCTGCACTCCTGTTTTCAAAAGCTGTTCATGGTGTGGTTTGCAGCACAAGAATGTATTTGAACAATTTTGATGTTCCTACTAGGAGAAGACCAATGTGGTATCCCAACTAGGAATAACATGAGTGACCTGCATTTGCTGGTCAATTTGAAGGACTCTCCAGTGAGGTCAGTCTGCCATGCAGGAGAGTGCAGAAGGATATCTAAGGCCACTCCTAGCCCAGCACTCTCAGGCAGAGTTAAAGGCAAAGTTTAACATGCACCCTTAAAAAAGCAAATTTGCTTTGTACCTGCATGGCAGCAGCCTGAGACACTCATGCACGGCCTTATGCTCACCTCCCCACTGCTTCTCACCCAGACCTTGTCTGGGGCCCAGGGCATGTGTCCTTGGCTCTAGGGACTGTGGCACGGGGAATGGGGAAGCTTCCTCTTGATCTGTGCAGCTCTGCCCAGGGCCAGGAGCTTGGACCTGTGCTCACAAGAAGAAGTCTGAGCTCAGGAGCAGGTGGGGTGGCTGTTTCAGTGGTGCTGGGTCAGGAGGGATGTAGAGAGAGGACAGAAGAACATCTCTGAATGCCCTGGGGTGTGGGGTGGCATGAGAACTATGACAGCCAGTGACACCAAGTGGTAGCAGCCAGGGTGGAGTTGTGTTTGTGGCAGTGAATTTGCTGATATTTTCCTTGTTGCTTTGGAACCTGCATAATTAATACAAACATTATAGAACTGGTAGGGAGACCCAAGGCTTAGTGTTGCTAAAGAAAAGGTTTCCAAGATACAGACTCACCCAAAGCAAGTTTTGCATCTTACTTAGAAGCTTAGAACTCTGCTGGGACTGGAGCTATGGGTTTGCTGCCCAGGTTTGTTGAGGAGAAGCCTGACAAAGCATGCAGCAGTGTCATTTGCCAGTCAAGTGATTGGAGTAAAAATCACCTTGTGCCTAAGATAACGGGACACAGAAATCAAGCCTTCAGAGCATGTGCTGAGGGACTGGCATTCTTCTATGAAATCTTGCAGATGTTAGCGTGACCCAGTGGCTTCTGGTGGCACAGGGTCCCCTTGGAATATGAGGTCTGCATACCAATGGTTTTTGCAGGGCTTGCTTTTGGCACAACATCATTCTGAGCATAGCTTAGAGCAGAGCTGCTAGCCCAACAGGTGGTATTTCAACATTTCAGACCCATGTGTCCATCTGTGTAATGCTGCAGAAGTATTGACAGGAAAGAAGCATTTGCAGAATTGAAGAAACATGAGATTAGCAATCAACAGCTGTTGGCAGTGTGGTCATGGGCTGTGCTCTATCCTCTGCTTGCAGAAGTGTTCTCATGGGCTCCATCAGCGCCAGCCGTTTGCAGATGTGCAGCAGTGTGGGTAGGAGTCTGCTTCTGCCTCCCACCCACTCTCCCTAAAAGCAAAGCCAGAAGTGTAGCAGAGATAAATAGGTACTTCTGACATGTGATTCCTTTGGTCTGTTCCAGATATTGGTAAGGTGGACCATGCCCCAGAAAAATGTGTTGCTCAGAGATAAAAAAACAACTTGCTCAGCCATAGGTATCCATACTGTGACATCTGGAGGTGAGGAGATTCATTCCATCCTTGTCTACAGACACTGTCACAGACTACAGCACAGCTTCTGGAACCCTCCCTGCCTTTTCTGATGTGAGTCTGGTGAGTGCTGACATAGCTACTGCTGCTGTGGTGCCTCTATGTTGCAGCAGAAAAGGTGAAGCTGTTTCCCAGGGATCTGTGTCTCAAATGTGGGTAAGCCCAACCCAGATGACAGCTTTTTCACATTTCCATGACATTTTTAATACCTGAGGATCTCTGAGGTTTTTGCTCCTCCATGGAATTTAATTGAAATTTGCCAACTCATGAACAGGTTGTTACGGAGAAAACAAGCAAAAAGCAACCACATCAGCCTTGTTTTCTTAGGAATTGAGGGGAGTAGAGTGCTTACCTTATTTTTGTGCTTAGTCTGATCCCTATGGAAAAATCTTTCCAAACACCATATTCCACAACATAATACACAACTGAGACACTGCTATTGAAACTGTGAGCACACATATAACAGATCTCTACTTGCATTTTCACCTTATTTTATATTACAGTGCTGTCAAGAGGGATGGAGGCACTTATCATAGTTTATTGTTTGTCTTTCTGAAGTTAATGGCACTTTGAAGGTTCTTTTTTCCCCACCAGAAGCAGAACTATAAATTGCCAGGAATGACTGCACAGCAGAAAGCAGCATAAAGGTAGGATCATGTGTATTTGATGTAGGATCAAATAAAACTCAGAGCAATTAGAGACAAAGATGAGAATATGGGCCTAAATCTTTGGAGTTCAACCTCTGGATCAAGATCAGGACAGGGATATCCTGCCCTGTAGATTTGAGGCATTTAATCTCACAGCAGCAACTTCAAAGTTTTCCTGTTGCATGGGGCATAAAGTCAGTTCTTGACTTGATGACAAATTTAGGATTTATTGAGACAGGGATGGACGTAGATGGAATGTGAGGGATGTGCAGTGTGAAGGCACAGCCTGATGTTAATGTAATGGGAGAGCCCTCCCTCTTTAGCTATCTTCCCTCATAGAAGAGTCCCTGTTAACTTTGCAGCTGGAATTACATCCAGAGTTCATTTTCACACTGAATTAATAGTGAAATTTGTCGGCTCTTGGATTTTTAGCAGTGATGTTTTTCTGCCAAAGCAGATGTGTTATAAATCTATCACCATTTAAATGAAGAATTGTTCATCAATGACTCATTAAGGTTAAGACTTTAAAATCTTTCACAGCATCGTGCAGACTGTTTAGGCAATCACCCATCTTAACTATATCCCTCTGTCCTGAAGGGAATGGAAATTATTAAACTCGGCACAGGTTTAGTGAGCTGCAGCATGGAAAGAGAGAGGCTCTGACTCATCTACTCTGCAAACAACCGCATGAGACTGCAGTTTCACTTTTTGATGTGGTCTCATTACAGAAGAGTATGCCAGCTGAATTATCAAAATGGAATACTATTCCTTTTCACCTGAAGAACTTGGTAATTTTACTTGAGGTTCTGGGGGAGGAGAGCTGAAACAGCTGCAGTGGGCATCATACCCACAGTTCAAGCAATAATTTAGCTCATAGTACCTTCATGGAGGAGCTGACGTCTCACACCTGGTGTCCTTATCCCCTCCATGGAGGAGAAAAGGAAGACAAGACAGATCTGGAAAGGAGTAAGTCTTATCCTCTGAGGTCCACACACATAAGAAACTGCAGTGAAATAGGGAAGCCTCTGCTGTCTGTGTGCCAGACAGTGTAAAATCTCTGGCGAGATTAGGGTGTGCTCCTGTGCTTTTATCAGAAGGCTGTAATGAGAGAAAAAAGGGCAGCTCTCAAATGCAGAGTTCCTACTTTGACAGCAGATGAATTTCCCTCTCTCTTACTGTGTACATCTGTAGATCACTGTGCTGAGCTGCTGCTAGGATGTGGGAATGGTTTTTATTATAAGTATGCCTAGTATGCACTTGTAAATTATATTAATTTTGGCAACTTTCTTACCTATACCAAAAGTTACTAACAGCAGTCACAGGGCTCTGCCTACTGAATCCTTTTCCTGTTCTGTGGTCTCCAGCATATCCTATTGCAAATGGTATTCTCCCACTTTAACATTCACTAGTCCTTACATTAAGCTTCTCCTGGAGTATTTCCTAGATGAGGATTTCAGAACAAAAAATATTTCACTGAAAAGTTAGTCACTGGCACTCTCAGCATTTGTCACCCCTCCTTCAGAGATAAATGCCACTGAGAAGGTGGTGAGATGCCTCTGGGTTCAAAGTGATGAAAAATTGGCTGTTTGACATAAATTAAAGTGACCTGGAAGTTTCTGACTTAGCCTGATCAATATCTCCAGGTCTGAAGATAAGAACTCTTGACTGTGTAATCTTACTCCTCTTTCAAATTTTAAGTGATGGTTCTTACCTAGGATGAGAAGACACATGATCATATAAATGAAACCACTGGATAGCTCTGAGTTCTGTACTAACAAATATTTGGCTACTGGGCCCTTTTATCTCCCACTTAACAGGACATAATGGAACCTATTCAGTGGGAGCCTGGCCATTTAAAAAAAGTAGTTAAGGTCTTTTTTATCCTGTACCACAAAACAGAAATATAACACCCCAAAATAGAGACAGATAATTCGATTAGAGGAAATGTGAAAGCTTTAGCTTTGCCAGGGAGCTAATTGCCTCAAAGGACACAATCTGGCCTGGATTAGAGGCAAAGCTTACTGTGGAGTAAACTGCTTGGTTACAAACTTCTGGGTAAATGCTCTTGCTCTTTGAGGAAGTGTGAAGTAATTTACACCTTTTTGCCGTATGTTTTGCTGAGTAGGAGTGTGTATGCATGGCTAGTTACCATGGAATATATTACATGCCAACTGTCAATTAAATTTATTTATGTGCTCATGCTTTTAGCCAGAGCAACACCCTGTTTCTGGATGGTGGGTGAGGAGCAGTGTGAGGAAGATGCAATGTCAAAACAAAGCTGCCTCTGTGCACATGTAGTAGGAAAATCAAGTGTTTTTGAAACATTATGGTCACAAATTGTGTGCTTACAGCTTCTCCGTGGTCTTGGCTGTCTCAGCATGACTCAAAGGTAGCACATGGGGTCAGCCCTGGAGAACTACAAAGGGAAAAGACTGCTGGCAGAAATGGGAGATCGAGTGTTCGAGATGATATCTTCAATTCAGGTGCCAACACTCCAATTAACATTGATGTGCACCCGGATGCCTTCTTCAGGGTTATTCACAAAAAGAACAATAATATATACTATTACTGGCTTCTGCAGGACAAGGTGTGGCAATTTTGTGAAAAAAAGGAAAAAATCTGGGTGTGCATCAGTGCTTACTATATGGTTAGAGGTGTAGTGGCAGGCATGCTCCTGAATCTTTGGCCCTGGAAGCCTCTCTGTTTTCTGCACTCATACTAAGTTTGGTTGCACTTTGCCTGTAGGATTATTACCATTTGTTGCATCACTAGACTTTTCAGCTTAATTTCGCTGCTTAGTTTCCCTCCAGGAATCTTCAGAGGTCTTTATTTTTCCTGTCTCCCTGATGGAAAGGAGACAGGTAATGATGCTTCCACTTAGGTTACGATGAGCAAGTCCAGCAATGGGGATGTGCTTAAGGGGCTGGGGAAGGCTGGGAAGCTTTTCATGGTTCATGAGAGCTGCTGACAGCACCTGATGCTCCACTACCCTAGCCCAACTTTTGCAGCCTCTGTCACAGAAAACTAAGTAAATTGTGGGTTTGGGTTTTTTTTAAGCTACCTACTTTGAGTGACATTAAGTACAGAGGTTAGTGGTGGGTGTTAAAATACTCTCCTGGCTCTGGAGCTTTTTCACAGGGGCTCAGATAAGGTGGGGGAGTTTCTTGCGTTCAGTGCTGAGTGGTGAATAAACTCAAGTATATTATGTGGCTTAACCACAGGGACCTGTTTTCTTTGCCGGAAACACCTGCCAAAAAGGCTGTGTTCACTTGGGCTGTATAAGGAAAAGCCCCAAATGAAACCTGCAGCCTTATAGCAACAGGTCAGGAGGTGATATGTGGAAACATAGGTTCTAAGGATAGTGCAGAAGGCAATCTTTCCTAATGAATTACAGCTGTACTGATTACTGAGGAGTGGCGACAGCCTTGTCTGCCCAGTGAGGTTGGGTGTTGTAAAAGAGTGGGCTAGCTAGTCAAGAGTAAGTTACAGTTTGAGGCCCAGAGTCTGCTGACTGTGCTAAGGGGCATGTGGTCATGCAAGGGACAGACAGGGTTAGGCAGCTGGGAAAGGGACAGCTTGGAGTTTAGCCAGTCATGCAGAAGGAAGAAGGAAACTTGCAGAGAGAAGGAGTCAGAGGTGCCTGAAAAAAATTCATTGAGAGAAGGTATGAGAAATTTTTAGTAAAAGACTGATGTTGATGCCAGTCATGTCCATCTCGACATAATTACTACATTGATACTCATAGTACACTGTGAGTACACTTTAAGTTGAAGGCATCTCACTGTGCCAACTGGATGTTTTGGTTTGAAAGACAGGTGTCTGCTAAGAAAGGCAGGAGCCTCTCTTGAAGTGGAAACTGTAAACTCCCTCCCTCCAAATTATTATAATTTTGAAATTAAAGGGTTCTCAAGCAAAAATATGGGAACAAGAATAACAGTTCTTTATTAGGAAAAGTTAAAACAAAAGTAGAGTAATACAAAAGAAAAAAGAAACAAAACACTGACAGAGTCAGAATACAACCTAACACCCTGTCAGTCAGTCAGAGTGTTGGTAGCAGTCCCATTAAATGGTGGCTGCATCCTCCTGGATGACACATGTGGTTCAGTTGAAGCAGTGGTCCTCTAGAAGGGTGCAGTTTTCCTCTGAAGGTCCAGTGATAATGTGGAAAGGTCCGATTTTCCTCTGGAATCCAGTGGAAAAAAGGCTGCTCTGATGTTCCAAATCTCAGTTTTTCCAGGTAGGAAATGCTTGGCTCCTCCCGCTGGGTGGAGCATCTCACAATGGGATGATGTAATTTTATCAGTCATGCAGTGGGACTCAATGGCCCATTAACAGAAGATATCTTCCAGGAGGAAGGATGGGTTGTGGAAGAGATAAAGAGCACTTCCCCACCTGGTTTTACCTGATGGTCCATTAACAGAAGATATATCCCCTGGAGATAAAGATCACTGCCTCACCTAGTTTCAACAGATAGTGATAAAATACATAATTTTGGTTGCATCCTACTTTGTAAGCCAAGATACTGGATATGAAAAATTATGGCTATTAATTAAAATAGTATATTAATATAAAGGAACTAACGATGCTTTCCCTCTCATAATTATCAAAGAAATACCTTTTACTCTCACTGAATTGGCTAAATTACAATTAAATGGTTGCACTCAGAAAGAGTCTGAAAATAAGATCTCCCTTACATGAGAGGAGAGTGATTTATGCTAGCAGAAACAGAAGTTGAGGGCAACTGGGGACCTGGGTCTCTCTTAACAACAGGAAGTAAGAGCTCTCTGGTCCCTCACCCAAAGAGCCACCTATTGGGCTGTGGAGTTGAGTTCTAGTGGCAGGTGATCCAATTGCCATAGTAACTTCTATGGATCAGTTGACTGAAGGTGTCCAAAAGGCTGCCAGCCCCCAAATAACACATCACTGCATACTGGAACCTGACCAAGGCTCCCTGATGACTGTGCCAGTGGACCCAGATTAACTTTCATGAATATGAGCAAGATGACTGGGACTACAGCTTGTAGTAAAGCTGTGGAAAGGGAGCTACTTTGTTTGCCAGGGATTTAACAGATTGTTGTCTACTATCACAGCTGTTTCTGCAGAGTGAGCGTCCTCTAACTAAAGATCCTCTTGGAAATTAGCTGCAGGACTGAGGAGTGCAGTATGATGCTGGCTGTTTTGTCACCTTGTTCAGTTGTGGCCTGAACACACTGATATGAAGCACTACACAGGATGCCATTTCTTTGAACATGCTTATGTATGAAAGGTGACAGTCAACCTTGTTATGAGCATGCTTCTCAGACACTAGTCATTTAATCTGTGTTAAAGGTCTAACAAGTGCATCAATTACACAGTGAGTGTTATTTATGTTAGCTATCTCTTTATGTCCTCTGCCACTTTTGAACTGAGCAGGGCCAACTTTGATGTATTCAGGCTTCAATTAAAGGCTACTTCTGATCAGTATCCAGGTTGGATACATCCTTTCAAGAGGGATCACTGAAGGATGCTAAAAATTGTCAAGAGGAAGGCTTCCGTAGGTAAGGAGACTGAGACTGCAGCAGCGACATGTAAGGTTGGATGCAGCTGTGATGGAACTGCAGAGTAACTACACAGCTGGTGTCACATTATCACCAGCTGTCAGTTAGCTTTACCTCTCATCACATTAGACAGTAAAAAAAATGCAAGTAATTTATATCAAGTTAGTGTCACCACTGTAACAAATGGACTTTGACCAGGGTGTAAAAAAAAACAAAACACAAAAAAAATCTAAAGAACTTCTTGAAAGAAAACACCATTTAATGTAAGATTACACAAGGTCAAAATGCAATTAGAACAAACATGCTGAATACCACATGCACTGCCCCACAAGCCCCAGATTTAAAACCATGATACTTAATTCTCAAAACCACCACAGGTGTGAAGTCACCTTCTACTCATTCCTCCCTTTCTAACTGTACAGAAATTTAGTCTGTATAAAATTTGTGCATTGCAGAAGATTAATCCTCTACTATGAAAGTGCAACAGATAGAAATATGTATTTTTCACCACCACCCTGCCATTCTATTAAACACTTTGTGGGAATACCCATGAGATACTCCTGTTAGGGTTCCCCACCCAGAAGGAATGTGCCCCATACTGGTTTGGAGGAAGTCCAGCAAATCTAAGACCACTGCAGAAAACAGTGAGGAAATCCCTCTTTGTCACAGCCATACTATTTGAGTGCACAAAGAGAGGGCCCTCTCCTCGTGGCCGTGCTGCCACATAGATACGGAGAGCTTCAACAGGACATACCCATGTCTCTTTACATAATCTCAGTTGGATAAAATACCTCTGTTGGCGCGTATGAGCTGGATGCAGAAAAAGGTATGCACTCCCTTCTGTGAGCTGGAGGTCACTCAGGTGGAGGAGCTCTGGTTGTGCTATATTTTGGTGATTTGCCACTATCTCTTCTATGTGGAGTACACCAAAAAAAGCTACAGTAAAAACGGCACGGAACAACAAACACTCATAAGGAGACCTACACACAGACTCCAGAGTTCCCAGGAGAGATCTTAACACTTCAATTGTTACAGGAGAGTAGTCATCATTTGAAAGGTGAGTCCTGTGTTTCAGCCTTGACATCATGAAACAGATAAGAGGATCTGGAAGAGGATCAGGATGATCTACCATTCTGCAGATGAAGGACAGTCCTTCCATATACATTATTATTTTTGTGGGAGGCAGATCCTGGGACTCCATGGCAACCAGAAACTCTCTAATTTGTTCAACTGGAATTGGCCAGACTGCAGACAGAGCCATGCCTTCTCTAAAGGAAAGGAAGTCTTTCAGGCCTTCATGGTAGACTTGCCATAAGTGGCTCTCTCTTGAGTCCTCCAGTAACAGCAGAGCCTTCAGGGGACAAGGGCCCAAGGAATGCTTCTCAGGAACCTGGCTAAGATTATCTGTTGAAAGAAAACTATGTTAGTAATGGCAAGCAAAAGTAGGTAGAAGTTCCCTCCCTTCCAACATGCTCCAGGCTTTACTTGAACTTTTCTGAATAAAAGCCTGTCTCATGCATACTTATGAGTCTCACTTGCAGTTATTCCACCAGCCAGAACACAGGACAAGGATTACATTCTCAAAACCCATAAACTCCCACCTATTTGTCTCTTTAAAGCAACATCTCAAGCCTGGTGATACATCCGACACCCTGTTGCAAGGTTTCTGTGATCTCAGACCTCCATAAGTGGGCACGAGTGGCTGAGAGTGACAAAGGCACCGCAAAGTGAAGATATATTCAGGAGTGCACAGAGGTCTCAGAAGTCTTCCAACAGCGTGCTCAGACCACATGGAAGCGCCTGGCAGGACTCTACCCACCTCCCGCGCCACTCAGCCGCCCCTCCCTGCCCCCCAAGGGCACAGTCACCAGCTCCTTCCCCCCTGCCGGCCCCCAATCCCTGGTACCAGATGATCCTGCGCAGCCATCCGGACCGCATGGCAGCCACCCCATGCCGGGCTCCCGCCGCAGCAGCGCCAGCAAGGCCCAGAAGGGTGAAGGGGCAGCAGGCAGCTCAGCCTTTCTTCTCTCCATCACCAACAAAACAGCAGCCACGCAGTGAGAAGCACGAAACAGCAACTCCTCGATGGTGCCACCGTGCTGCCCTTTTATACCCTGGCCCTCCTATCCAAATTGGAACGCCCCTTTTACGTGCCCATCTGCGACCCTATCCGAGCCTGTGCCTGAGGGTCCATGCGGGGATCCCCCGTCCTGCCTCCTCCTCTCTCTGCCCACGGGTCTGCGGGGGCGTTAGCTGCAAGGTGAGACTCCCAGTACCTAAGCGGCCCATTATCGCCTCCATTGTACTGCCGCTGAGGGCTAAGGAGGGACCAGAGAGTGTGCCTTAACCTGTTTGTCCCTGGCTCTATTCCTCTCCTCTGCCACAAACCTGTCCCATTTTGTTACTAAAGAGGAGAGAGCTGGCAGCAGGGGGAGGTACAAACGCGGTACAGGTCTCTATGACGGCCAGGAATAGTGGTCAAATCTTTCGGGAGCGGAATCTCCCAGGGAAGGAGGCCGCCAGGGTCCCTGTCCAGCTTCTTTCAAAGGGAGACCAAAAGCTCGAGTTGTCGGCTGAACAGCCTGGTAGCTTTGGTTTATTCTTAGAATTTTTCGGGGATAGCTACTGTGGATTTTTCTGGGGTAGCTGTCTGGTTAAACTGTGTAAAAGCATCTCAAGTGCATAGCCTGTACTTAACAGTGAAGGAGGGCTGTTGAGTAATTCAGAACGGAGCCAGCTGCCCTGAACTATTCTCTAACAAACCTGGAAACTACGTCTTGCAGAGCCCAGGAGAAAAACTGGGAGGTAACGCAAATACACTTTTCTCTCCTTTTTAACCTTATCACTAACATTGTTTAACCTTATCATTGTTACGCCTTCTGGCAGAGTCACATTTCAGGCTCCGGCAGAACACGTAATGAACAAGTGGACGTTTGGACGTGATGGACGTTTCACACCTTTCAGTTCTCAGGTCGGATTTCCCATCCTCTTCCCGCATCGCCCCGGGCAGTGCTCCTGACCTCCGGGGCTATTGCGAGGAGGGGTCTGCGGGCGACCCCGGCGATAAAAGGGCCCCCAGGGCTCATCCCTGGCATTCTCCATTCCAGCGGCTGCTCGTCCTCCTACCATGGCCTGCGCTGCCTGCGCTCCGGCCGCGCCTGCCGCGCCTGCCGCCGATCTCTTCTGGGAGATGCTGGCACTGCTGGCCCGGGAGCCGGGCATGGAGTGGCTGGAGCTGAGCCTTGCAGGGCGGGCAGTCAGCTCCCCTCAGTCTCACAGCCGAGAAGCACCGCGGAGCGGTAAGTGCGGGGAGGGACAGGGGCAGCGGCCGGGGCGGGGACAGGGACGGGGACAGGGACAGGAACAGGGGCAGGGGCAGGTGCTGGAGAGTTTGGCGGGATGTGTCGAGATTTTCTCCTTCCTGGGCTGGGAAATAATGTTACCAACTGGAGGGAGTGCGCTGTGTGATCTTTGTTGTTGTAACTTCTGTAAGCCGTCCTTTGGTTTAAAATTTGTCTTCTCTGTTACTAGTCTGCAACCTTGTAAACTGGAGTGCTACCACCTGCAATGCCTGAAATGGGCCTGATATGTTGCTTGTTTTTTATTTGAAAAATATTTCTGGTGCAGCTGTGTGTGAGCTGTCTATCAGATAAGTTCACAGCATTATCTGGACATGTAATGCACTCAGGAGTAGTGTCTTTGTTGCCGCTTAAGTAGTATGCTTATGCCTCTTGTCACCATGTGCTAATGCGGATCTTCTCTTGCAGGAAGCGAGATCAGTTATCATCAGAAGCATTCCTTGGGACCTTGGCCTCTGAAGACTTTGTCGTTGCTGGAGCGCTCAGGGGATAGTAGGCTTTGGCAAGCCTACCTCGAAGGACTGAAGAAATTCCTTGCCTTTAGGGAAAGCATGGGAATGCCTGCAGCCTGGCCAATTCCAGTGGAGCAAATTAGAGGGTTTTTGGCTGTGGAATCTAATAATTCCTCCTCGAAGTCACTCTTATACATCGCAGCGCTTTCTTATTTATCAAAATTGACTGGTAACTCTGATCCTCTGGAAGATCCTGTAACCTGTTTTATGGTGACAGGGTTGAAACGTCGAGCGGGTATCCTGAGGGATAAATATTTGCCTGTAACAATTGAGATGTTGCGATCTCTCTTAGGAGCTCTGGAGTCTGTGTGCATAACTCATTATGAATGCTTACTGTTCCGTGCATTATTTACTGTAGCTTTTTTTGGGGCACTTCGAATAGGAGAGATGGTGGCAAAGCACCGCAATGTACTGCAGCCTGAGCTGCTGTACCGGAGTGATCTCCAGCTGATGGAGAGGAAAGTGCTGCTTTTTCTGCCTTATTCTCCTGGGGATCAGGAGACACATGTCATCAGCCTAGCGCTGTCTGGAGAGCCATGGGTGTGCCCTGTTCTGGCCCTCCGGAGCTATTTGGCAGCCCGTCCACGCCTGGAAGGACCGCTCTTTGTGCACTCGGACTTCAGGGCGGTGACGAAGAGGGAGTTCCTGGCCGTTCTCCGGTGTGCCCTGCGCCTGCTGGGGCTGCGTCCGGAGCAGTACGGCGTGCATTCCTTCTGGCTGGGCACTGCTATCACTGCTGCGCGCTGCGGCTATCCTGGGGAAGAGGTCACTCGCTTGGCAAGATGGCCCTGTAAGATCCCAGGAAGATTTAACCATGGAAACCAACAGGAAAATAGTAGATAACGAATCATCTTCTTTATGTAGAGTCAATTTTAGCTGTATAGTTTCTAGCCTTTGACAAGTATTTAGTATTAACACCTGAAATTAGTTTTCTGCATCACAGTGGTGTTGTTCTAAGTTCACCCAGAACTTGTTCTGTCTGTATTTGAAGGTGGGGGGAAGTCAAACCTTTGTGCATAGACTGCATTTTTATCTTGTATAGTATCTTTATTATGCTAAGGTAATAAATATTGCCTTTTTAAAAACAGTTTCTGCCTCCTGTTACTGTTATTGCTCTTTACTCAGAAATCATAATACTGGCTTTGAGAGCAAAGAATGACAAACTGAGAAAAGTCAGTTTGTCATTCTTTGCTCTCAAAGAAAAACAACTTTTAAGATAATAGTTGTAAAGAGGAAGTAGTTAAATGGTATTATCTTTTGGCACAGCTGTACACGTTTTAACACGTTTCACTAAGGTCAAAAGGAAAGTATAAGCTACATTATTCGCCAAATAACAGACAGCAAAGGATTATTTTCTTAAAATGTTGATCATCATAAGATGTTAAAAATTATACCTTTTACTGTTTAGATGGATGATAGCAACTTTTCATCAAACTCTGCCTCTGAAAAGATTTCATTTAATCCTCTAGACTGAATTCCCTGTGAGCATAATTAGCTTAATCAGTATTTTAAATAACAAAAATAGCACATGGTTCACTTAACAGTTAATGATTTCCTTAGGGTATGATACTTGCTGGCCTCAATTTGATCTGCTTTTTTCCTGAATTTTAAGTTACTTTTAAAAATTGAGTTTTCAGCCATAACCATGAAGTACAATGGGTTGAGTATTTCTAATCTTGGTGTTAATAGCATTTGTAGCACTTTGATAGCCTCTGCTGGAAAATATTTTTCGTCATATGGCTGGACTGGGACAGGAGTTGGTGAGTAAGGCAGTACTCTGTCTGAGAGCTGTGGTGAACAAGCCTTTTAGATCACCCTTATTACTATCACTGTTTCAATCCTGGACTATGATTATAGCTCAACAGGCTGGTTTTGTATCTTGCTGTGTGCTATATATACCCTACTCTAACAAAATTGTGGGGAACAGAAAGATGGTAGCAGGCTGAAATTTAATGCTGGCTTGATGTCCACGTGGATAATCCACTGTGATTTCTGAGACTTTGTTTTTAGTTGAAGTACACTGTATCCATGCAGGGTAGCACCTCTCTGCTACTCTCTACTGTGCATGATGTTTGGTTCACTATGGGAGTTAACTACAGTGCAGCAACGCTTCTGTGGTTATGGTCATATCAGAGATATCAGCTAAAAGCTGTCTTTTTAATTTCTTTCCTTTGTTCACCTGAATTGCTTGTTTGCACAGTAATTTCTGTTTCTGTGCATGAAATCTGAAGTGTAAAGAGAGCTAAGATAATGCACATGTAGCATCTCCCCAGGAATTATTTTGAGGTGCTCAGCAGCCGAGCAGATACTTAGAACATACCTGCATAAGGAAGTGCTTTGTGCTCAGTGGGAGCTTTGGTTTTTTTGCTGCCCCCTGTGTATGTGGTGTGTCTGCTCTCTAGCTTGTGCTGTGTTTAGGCAGGCCAGTTTCTAGTGCTGCTGCCTTGCTGTGAAAGGTCTGTGTAATGGCTCTGTGTTGCATGGCTTTAGTAGTGGGGGAGGGGGGACTGCGGGGATGGCCTCTAGAAAGAGGTAAAAGGGGCTGCCCCGTTCCTATTTTTTTTCCCAGTCTCCAAATATTTTAACAGTGAATGTGCCTGGCCATTTAACTACCTGGTAGGACTCTTCCATTTAATTGATTTCAGCATAAATTGTGCTTACCGAATGGGGTTACAGGAAAGTTTTTTGCAAGTATTTTAGGAGAGTGAATAGTTGTCCTAGCAGACAGGAATGGCTGTATTAATGCTTGCGCCTTTAATATAGGTACTATTTTGGAAGATTTTAGATAAGTCTGTCTTCTGGGGAACCTGGTATTTGGTAAACAAATGCCATGATGATTACTCAGGAATACTGGGAAAATGGATGTTTGTCTTATCTGTAATTTCTGTGTCTGATACATGAAGCAGAAAAGAAAATTATCTTTGATCTTATTTCTGCCTATATTCTATAGCTATAGTCAGAGTTTTGATCTTGTACGCCTCCTAAGTGGAAGTAGCACCCCCTGCCCCTCCTCCACTGACATGGGTGTCTGCAGAGTTGTTCCTTTCACATATTCTCACCCCGCTCTTTTCTGTCTGCAATTACATCTGCACAGTAACTTCCTATCTTCCTTCTTAGATATGTTATCACAGAGTCATTACCACCATTTCTAACTGGCCAGGCTGGGCTAGCAGCACAGCTGTCCTGGAGCCATTTGGCATTGGCTCTGCTGGACACGGGGGAAGCTTCTGGCAGCTTCTCACAGAAGCCACCCCTGTAGCCCCCTGCTACCAAAACCTGGCCATGCACACCCAATACACTGGTTCTTTTCATTTAGCTGTTCTAAAGAATAGAAAAAGAATAAGTAAGAAGAAGGGTATTTACTTTAAGGTGTAAAATGGGTAACTATTTCAACTCACATTTTTTCCTACCATGTTAATTAACGGTTTAATGCATTTTTATCATGTTAAGGGTAAAAGGCTAAGTGTACTGACTCTAGAAAAAGCTGAAAAACTCTTGTATTACTGATGGCTCTCTGCTGTGGGAATTAACTGTACTATGTGCATATACTGATTAATCCTTCATGTGGAAGCTCAAACTCTTAAAATTTCTAGAATTTATAATTGTTAATTTAAGCAGTTAGACTATTCAAGAGTAAAGGGGAAGTAATAGAATAATCGAATCACAGAACTGTTTGTGTTGAGACCTTAAGCCCATTCAGTTCCAACCTCCCTGCCATGGGCAGGGACACCTTTAGTAACTTGACCAGGTTACTCAGAGCTCCATCCAGCCTGGCCTTGAATACCTCCAGGAATGGGGCATCCACAACTTCTCTGGGGAAACTCTGGCCTTACCACTCTCAAAATAATTTTTCCCCCTAATATCTAATCTAATCTTACTGTCTTTTAGTTGGATCCATTTCCCATTGTCCTGTCCACTACATGTTCTGTAAAAAATACCACTCAGTCTTTCTTTTAGGCTCTGTCCAGGTACTGGAAGGACACAATTAAGTCACCCCTAAGCTTTCTCTTTTCCAGGCTGAACAATAAATTTCTTTAGCCTTTCTTCATAAGAGAGGTGTTCCATCCCTCTAACCAGCTTGGTGTCCCTCCTTTGGACTCACTCCAACAGTTCTGTATCCTTCCTGTGCNTAACGGTTTAATGCATTTTTATCATGTTAAGGGTAAAAGGCTAAGTGTACTGACTCTAGAAAAAGCTGAAAAACTCTTGTATTACTGATGGCTCTCTGCTGTGGGAATTAACTGTACTATGTGCATATACTGATTAATCCTTCATGTGGAAGCTCAAACTCTTAAAATTTCTAGAATTTATAATTGTTAATTTAAGCAGTTAGACTATTCAAGAGTAAAGGGGAAGTAATAGAATAATCGAATCACAGAACTGTTTGTGTTGAGACCTTAAGCCCATTCAGTTCCAACCTCCCTGCCATGGGCAGGGACACCTTTAGTAACTTGACCAGGTTACTCAGAGCTCCATCCAGCCTGGCCTTGAATACCTCCAGGAATGGGGCATCCACAACTTCTCTGGGGAAACTCTGGCCTTACCACTCTCAAAATAATTTTTCCCCCTAATATCTAATCTAATCTTACTGTCTTTTACTTGGATCCATTTCCCATTGTCCTGTCCACTACATGTTCTGTAAAAAATACCACTCAGTCTTTCTTTTAGGCTCTGTCCAGGTACTGGAAGGACACAATTAAGTCACCCCTAAGCTTTCTCTTTTCCAGGCTGAACAATAAATTTCTTTAGCCTTTCTTCATAAGAGAGGTGTTCCATCCCTCTAACCAGCTTGGTGTCCCTCCTTTGGACTCACTCCAACAGTTCTGTATCCTTCCTGTGCTGGACCCCAGAGCTGGATGCAGCACTGCAGTGGGGTCTCACCAGAGCAGAGCAGAGGGACAGAATCCCCTCCTTCCCCTGCTGCCCACGGCGCTCTGGATGCAGCCCAGGACACGTTTGGCTTTCTGGGCTGTGAGTGCCCATGGCTGGGTCATGTCCAGCCTCATCCATCAGCATCACCAAGTCCTCCTTGGCAGGGCTGCTCTGCATCTGTCCATCCCCCAGACTGTGCTGATATCAGGGGTTGTCCTGACTGAGGTGCAGCGCCCTGCACTTGGTCTTGTTAAACTACAAGGGCCCACTTCTCAAGCATGTCCAGGCCACTCTAGATGGCATCAGGTCCCTTGGGAGCGTCAACAGCACCACTCAGATTGCTGTAATCTGCAAATTTGCTGAGGGTGCACATAATCTATGTCATTAATGAAGATATTAAATTACAATGGCCCCAATGTAGGTCCCTGAAGGGCACCCCTGAAGGGCACCACTGATGTCCATTGACCACTATATTCTGGATGTGACCTTTCTACCAATTTCTTATCCATCTAACAGCCCACCCATCAAATCCATCTCTCTCTAATTCAGAGAGAAGTATGTTGTGGGAGGCTGTGTTAACATCTTTACAGAAATCCAGATAAATGACATCTGTAGCCCTTCCCCTGTACACTGATGCAGTCACTCCATTGTTGAAGGCCACTGGCTGAGTCAGGCAGGATTTGCCCTTGGTGAAGCTGTGCTGGCTCCCACAAATCGTCTCCCTGTTCTCCATTTGCCCTAGCACAGCTTCTAAGAGGATCTGTTCCATGATCTTCCCAGGCACAGAGCTGACAGGTTGGTAGTTTCCAGGGCCTTCCTTTCTACCCTTTTTAAAGATGGGTACAATGTTTCCTTTTTTCCAGTCATCTGGGACTTCACCTGAGCGCCATGACTTTTTAAATGTCATAGAATGTGGCTTAGCAACTATATCAGCCAATTCTCTCAAGACTCTGGGATGCATCTCATCAGGTCCCATAGACTTATGTGTGTTCAGGTTCTTCAGGTGGTCATAAGGAGGCTACATATCTGTGCTTAGGGTTTACATATCTGTGCTTAGGGGTTTTTTAAATTAAAAATAAATCAAAATTTTTTCTTCTCCACCTGGTTGGTATGCATTTGGTTCCATTCTAATTGTGATGCTTATATCAAATACATATTCCTTAGAATGACAGAAGTGACGTTGCCTGCTCATTACTTCAGTACTAATCTAACAAGTGTAAATCTTATGTCCTTATACAGCTAAAATTTTAATTTTTTAAATTGTACCTTAGAATTTATAATCCTGAAATGGATGAAATTTGAAAGGATTTACTTATTTTCATATCTACTGGAAATGAAGTAGATAAAAAAAATCAGATATCTGCCAGGTTTCACACTAGGATCCATGAGTATTTCATATTTGCAGAATGAAAGCATCCTCTGCTAGTCTGACTAAGCAGCATTCAGTGTCCTTTGATAACCAAGACACAAGTCCCTAAAATGGAGAATAAATAGTCAAATGCCTTTAAACCTCTTAGAGTTTTCTTTACAGTGGTTATGTGGAAAATTATTTGTGCTGTAAAAAGTGCTGAGAAGACTTTTTGAGACAAACTGCTAAGGCAAGCAATTCTGTCTCCCATACTTGTTTCTTGTCTGCAACCAACACCTGGATGAAATGTAGCTAGGAAAAGAGAGCCCTTGTAGGCTCAGGGGTTCCATTGATTTGCTGCTTGAAACATCCCCAAAGTGTCTTTTACATATCTACCTAGAAGTCTTCTGTCTACTTGCTTTCAGATATGTGTATCCATCAGTTGTGATGTTCCCTGCACATTGAAGAGACTTGGTCATTCCTCCCCGTAGCAAGGAGGACACTGATGTTGTGCAGCAGCTGTACCAAAAATACCAGTGCTCTGCTTACCCTGCTCCTGCTTTCTGTTGATGCTTTGTTCCATATTCTTAAGTCATTCCTCCTCAGGAGATTTGTAATTACTAATGTCACAGACTTGGAAACTATAGAATTTGGAACTATTTGTATTTTAAGATATCTAAAAGGAAAGCAATGTTTTTCAGTCAAGGTAGGTGAAGAAAGCTGTTTCACAGGTTGTGATGCAAGCTAGCTAGAAGCATTAGCATAGTGCCAAATGCACCAATTGCTCACTGAACCATGTCTTCCAGTGAGATATCATAATGTGTTGCTGTCTTCCTCTCTGAGGTTGGCTGTGTATTCACTGCAATGTGCTGCTTAACCATACCAACTGCCTATATTGCCTTGAAATACTGGCAGAAGAGAAAGCATATAGAACAATGTGTACCACAAGTCCCATGCTTTTTTCCTTATGTATATCTTCCCACCAAGAACAAATTAATTATCCATCACAGTCCAGCGTTGACTGTACTTCAGGCATTAAAGCCATTGGGTAAGAATCAGGTGTCTCATATGGCAATGTAATATGCTGCTTTTGTTAGAGCCCATTGGTAAATCCAATATGGAATTTGTTGTTTAAATTGTTCCATGTTCTAGGAATATTCTTATACTAACTCTTTGCTACTAGTTTGAGGAACTGGTTCTTGTCCTTTTATATACATTTTCCCAATGCTACAATAGTTGCAGGATGATTGTAGGATAGTCTGACTTCTCACAGCTCTGCTATAGCTATAAACTGCACTAATCCCTCTTGCATTTTGTTGAGCATTTTGGTTCTGTTTCAGAATAAAATGCACTTACTTAAGCTAAAGGCAGCTGAGAAATTGGCAGAGATTCTTCACCGCCCCCTGCCAATTATTGGCAACCAAGGAGCAAATGTTTTCCAGAGCACACAAATCAATCAGCTATGATATGTGGTTATAGTAGTAATTTAATGTTAAAGCACTTTTTTTTTTTTTTGCCTTGACAGCGTTTTCACCTCATATAACCTTGTGGGTCCCTTCCAACTAAGAATATTCTGTGCACCTTCCACAGTACTTGAAAAATAGCAGCTACTTAAGCCTGTAAGATTCAGGTCAGTGTTGTAGGCTAACACTTTTAGATGGCAAATCCTATGTCTTTATTGGCAAAATAAGCTTTTTCAGCCCACTCAGCCAAAGAAAAGATGTTCCTTGGTGCTGACTCCCTGTATTAACACTTTAGCTTATTTTTTTCCCCTTGGAAGTACTTAATTTCAATACATTTATTATGGGTTGACAAGAAGAAAACAATATCATGTCTTTGGACAATTGCTTGGAATTTTGCAGATGAAAACTGAGAATATGAATACAGCCTCTCTTAACTGAGCCACTCTGCTTACAGATACTTAAGAAAAGGGATGCTGTCTTCAGCTGAAATAGTGGTGCTTTGTTCCCAAGATATAAATAACTCTCTTGTGCTAGAATGAGTGTAGCTGCAGAGTTCAAATAAATCAGCAGGTTTAGTACAATGTTTTGCTCAAGAGAAAATATTTTTGTGTAAACCATAGCATAATGTAGGTGTGTTCATGCTAGGACATTTTAAAGAATGTCAGTATCCATGTACCATAAGATGTTTCAGTAGCCAAACCCATAATTTATCAAAAAATCTTTTCCCTCAGAGATGAGTAGTTGCTGCTTACTTTATTCCACAGGGAGGTTTGTTTGGACCTAAATGCATTGTGGTAATTTAGAGTTGTGTCCTCCCCCATGTAGTTGTGCCATATTTTGTGTTGCAAGGTGGATGTGAAC
Organism: Toxostoma redivivum; assembly: GCA_013397375.1. Taxonomy (NCBI): domain Eukaryota; kingdom Metazoa; phylum Chordata; class Aves; order Passeriformes; family Mimidae; genus Toxostoma; species Toxostoma redivivum. Next base: position 591,910 of record VXBI01013933.1, read on the forward strand.
TAACCAGGAAAGCATAAGTTTCCAGGAAATGCTAAACCCTCCATGCAGGTACTCCTGTGGTCGTGATGAGTTTTGGTAGTGTTTTAAAGGGATGTTCCCATCCACCTCTGAATTTTGGAGAGAGTGAAACTTTAGTTTTGAGTTACTGTCTAAACTGTTGCCTTTCAGTCTCACCTCTTCAGCTATTAGTTTAATGTCTGGGTTTTTTTTGTGGTACACATACAAGCTGGGGCACCTAGAGCTGTCTTCAGCCTGCAATGATAGCTGGGGGACTTCCGTCTGATCCAAAAGCAGAGGTAGTGTGCTGCCTTCCATGGCTCAAGAGTGATCATCAAGAAGAGTCTGTATGCACACTTGTAACAGCATAGGAATTTTTCTCTAATTCAGCTTGTTTGGGAGCGTTAGGCTGCCTATCAGAGCAAACCTGTGATTTGTGTCTAGGCCCAGAGGTTGCCTTTGTGTAGATTGTGCAATTGGCCATTCAAAGGCATGCTACAAAGCTGGAAATTATCCCAATGAGAAAGAGCTATGTATAAAATAACTTTCTGATACCTAAAATTATAAATTAGCTTTGTCCTTAACACTGCCAGATACTGATGGACAAAATAAGCTTGTAAATATTGTGGTAGAAAAAGAGCAACCTGCTGCATATTAGACCATATTAAATAATACCAGACATTTAGGTTCAAAAAGTTTCTCTTCAGGGCTGGGAGGTGGTTGGCAGAGCTGCCTGTGTAAGTGCACCCAAATAATTTATATTCAGAAAACCCCACAACTGTAACATGCAAATGAGGATTTCCCACCTCTGGAAAATGTGGCTAATATTCTACATTATCTCGTGACCTAGAATTGTGAATGCTTCCTAGTGTATTTCCTATCTTTTGTGGGTACAGCAGGGTGGAAGAAAATATGAATGAGTGTGTTGGTTTCAGGTGGTAGGGGATTTTTAGAGAGAAGGAAGGAGGAGGCAGTAGGTGGGTGAGAAAAAATGAGGTGGAGAGAAATACGTTGCATCTAAATGAAGTGCTGTGCTCTCTAGAGCAGGCTCAGTGAGGCTGTTCTGCTGGCAGCAAGAGCTGTTGTTACCCGTGCTGCTAAGACCAGTTAGTCTAAGGAGAGAAATCTGACTCTGAACAGTTAGTGTGCTGCTTGACCCTATCACAAGATAATATTCAGTAGCAAATGCTGTGAAGAAAGTGAATGCAACAGCTTCTGTGGGGAAAAATTGGCAGGAAGGCAAGTAGAAGCAGACTGTGAGACATTTCTTACAAACTGTGCTTAGAAACCAATCTGTTCTTCTTTATTGTTCTCTGATGAAGGGAGGGATTATAAATGGTACAGACGGCCTTGAGGCCTGTGATAGTACAGTATCTGCAGCTTTTCCAGTTGAAAGTTTGAAAACTCTTAATGGTTTTTATGCAAAAAAGGGTAAGAATCCATTTTAAAAAAATCTGAAAATGTACACCTTAGACTTGAGAGAAAATTATTATTTTATGCAGGAGGAGAAGGATTGGAAGAACAAAATTTTAAACGTTTTTACACTTCTTACCTACATTGCTTATAGTTTGGCTAAGATAAATATCCGACTTTGGAAGTTTTAATATCAAAGAGATCTCTCCTGTGTCATCTCCAGTCTATTCTTAGAGCATGTGCAAAGTCAAACTTCCCTTACATGGCTGTACACTGAATTTAGATTTTTGATGATGTCTACATAATAGTATATGTGTGTCTAGAAGCATTTAAAGCTACATGTGTTCTGTGGGGGATGTACAAGCTCAGTGCACCAGTGAATGATCCACCCTTGAGTGTGCACATGAACACAGTGCTCTGCTCTGTTGATAGCCCGTACTCATTCCCACGGAGTCAAATGTTTGAAATGTGTGGGAGCAGGGTTGGATATTGTGCCATGAGCCTTAATCACTCTCCGCATCAGCAGAAGCAGCCTGTGCTCCCGATGTGGTTTTGCATGGACTCAGAGCCGATGCCAGTGGCTGGTACTCGCTCCCTTGGGACCCTCCCGTGACTGGTCCCGGGTCTGGTCGGTTCTGCCGGGAGTGGAGTCTGGGAAGACCCCGGATTCAGCCATGAAAGGGTTCTGTTCCTTCTGCTTATCTTCCTCTTTAAAAGAACAGCTTGTCTCACCGTGTCTTACATCAAACAATCTGCGAAACGGGTGGAAGCAGGCTATAATGGGTTGTGATTTTTGGGTGATAAGCCTCCTGGTCTCTCCAGCTGAATCAGTAGGCTGGGTGACAGGGCCATCTGCTGGCAGAGGGACTCCAGCAGCGCCCCTGGGAAGGAATTCTGCTGGGAACCACTCTGGAGTGCTTAATGGCTTCATTCTAACTTCCAAACATCCGTGACTCTTCTTAAATTATCTTTGTAAGCGGCTTCGTATCTTGTATTAATCTCTGACTTGGCAGCAGAACTTTTTACTGGAAAGAAAGACAACTCTAACTATAAATTTAAGCTTCGTTCAAAAGTTAAATGGGATGTTTGATCTGGGGTTGGTATTGCCTTAGATAATGCCAAAACTTAAAACTATGCTCTGAGGAAGTGTGGGTTTGTAGATGAATCTCTCAGATCAACAAGAAATTAATGTTAATGCTTAGCATCATACAAAATGTATACATTAGGGATATTTTGATTAAAAATACAAATCAGATATCTTGTGAACAAACATAAAGAAGCCAAATGGTCTGTCATACTAACATTGTTAAATTTCTGGTGTCTTCAGTATTGAAAAGGCTTTTGGAAGTATTTTAGTTTTGTTTTTTTTTTTTTTTTTTTTTGCAAGTGCTGTGCAATCAATGCAGCATCTCAAACAAAACAAATATGTCTAATAGATGTATGCTCATGTTTACCTCTCTGTATGTCCAGTATAATGACTGAAAATATTATAGGTGATAAATCACAGCTTATGATCTATCCCTTTGCAAGTTTATAATTAATGTTATGGAATTGTATGTGTGTATAAGAATAAATTGGGTAAACAACATGTAAACATGCTTTATGGGCTTTTATGGAACCTGCTGTTTTCATTCAAGAAAACTTTGTTACATTAAATGTGCAGAGTTCTTTAATATACATGATCTTAAGCAAATCAAAGTACTCAGTCCACACTGCTTGACATGTGTGTATGCTGATGTAACAGGTATCACGGTTGTCTCAAGCCCATGGCAGCACAAGGCTAGTTCTGGTTCCAGTAGCATTAACAGTAACTCTCTTATAGCAGTACCCTTGACCACTCTTGTGATTTCAGCAAGAGATGTTATGCAGTAACTCCTTGCTGACAGAATGGCAATTTATTGTAGGCTAAAATTATCCCCTGAGAATGCACTTATCTGACCGTATCCAAAAATCTTTCATCTTCTGTCCACGATTTTTGTTGTCTCTAGCATCATATACCTTCATCCCACAGAGAATGCAGGTTATTACATACTGCCTAGGGGCTGTTCTGACCTTTTTGACTTCTAAACAGTTTTCCACTTTTTTACTCCTTTGACAATTCAGCAAATGAAATGACAGAGATGGATTTTATTACAGGAGCTTTGACCATAATTATTTATTGCTTACCTAGTAAATCAGGCCATAAAAGTAATTGATTTATAAATCCCACAAAAGCACAAACATTAGCCATTACTGCTGCTGTGTAGAAATTATGTGTATGGAGGGATAACTTTTCTTCTAGCCAAAAGACTATTTTGTGTGCATCATGACTATTCTGGACCAATTTTTTTTCTGGTAGCTCATTCTGTATTTTCACTTTCTGTTTTTGTGACTGTTTTCTGTTTTCTGCTCTAAAAGGATAGCAAAATGGACTGAAGTATATCAGGAAGGATGAATTGGACTGTGGAGGGGAGGAAGTAATCTCCTCTTGTTGGAGAAACTTGAAAGAAAATGTCTGTGGTACTAGGAAGCTAACTTGACAACATGAGTAATATAGACAGAGCTATTGAAGTTCTGGGCATCAGGGTGAGATGGAAAGCCAGGTGAGGTATTGTTTCATGTTCATATTTTTCTTCTGACACTCTTGGCTAAATGTGTGATCCTGTAACTGTACTTTTTTTGGTCAAGTTTGCCTGTTAAAAATTGTACTGTATAGGTGAAATGGCATTTTACCTACAAAGTCTGGTTTTGCTCCTGATTTACTGTGCTGAGTACTGGTCTCCACGTTGTCTACACCTTCTGAAGTTCTTGTTTGCACAGTGATACTGGGTGACTGCAAATATTTCTGACTTTTGTGCAACCACATCTCTTCCGTGTGGCAACACTTTGGTAATGAAAACCTTGTTTTATCAGCATTGAGGTAAGTAGGCTGTGGCCAAGGGTATTGTTTTTGGGGTTTTTTTCTGTGTGATATTGGATGTGTGATGTACAGAGCTACTATTCCTATTAAAGTACTGAGTCAGATCACTTTTTTGTGAAGGTCCACAAATTCCATAGAACCGGTTCTGAGCGCGCTATTGCACAATATAACTGCAATAAAACAAAGCCCGCCAAAGTGTAAAAAGATTTGTCATAAATTGGACGAAATCTTACATTTGCAGTAAAGCTGCGCTGGAATACATTTTTGGCACTGATACCGTATCTGTTGGTGCTCTGTCTCAGCACTGAGAGCAGGCAGCGCTCAGGTTTCCGAGGGGGGGGGTGAGCAGAGCCCCAGGCGGTGGCAGGGACGGAGCCCATCCATGATCGCTGCAGGACTGACAGCTGCTCCGGGAGCACCGAACTGCTTCCAGAAGAGCATCAGTGTGTCAGCACCTTGATGCTGCTGTACAACTTGATTTACTATTTTGGATAGTTTTGGATGGTGGAAAACACTTCTCGGGTGAACAGTTTTATTTAAAGTGCAGAAATGAAGATAAGGAGCCTCTCCTCCTTTTACGTCTCTCTATGGTTGCTGGTTACAGCAGTGATACTCAAAGGTGAGAATTCTGTTTGCTAGCTAAATGTTGCACTGAATTTTATTTTATTCAGATAGGATCTTGTGATCTGATGTGCCTTACATGACTGCGCCCCAGAAGTGTTTAATCTGTTTAGTTTTACTTTGTTTCACTGATGCATAGACGATCATGTACGACCAGAATTGCAGTGCTCTTCGGGAAGTTTTCATTTTTTGGCATATCTTTTTAGTCAGGAAGATTTGCTTTGAACTCTTAATTAGTGCAGGAAGTCGGTGTGAATCACCAGAGAGAGAAGTACTCCAAAGCACTTGTTGCCTGCATGTTGCCACCTGGCGTTTGCGCAATTCTTGCGGGTGTGTGAGAGGCTGAAATGCTCAAGTGATAACGATTTAAACAATTGGCCATTTGCAAAAGCAGCGGGTGCTCTGATGGGGCCGGATTTGCACCCCACAACCCAGGGGGAGGAGGACAGGTTTTGAATCTGCATAAATACACGCCAGGTGCAAAGGGGATGAGCACCCATCACCAGAGATCACCACGACAAATTAACCTTTGTTTAGCAACAAGCTGGGTTTTGAACCAGATAAGGAAGAATATCGATAAGAAGCAGATCCTGTGAGATGGGATAATACTTTTTATCATGTATGGTGGTATCGGTCCTTTCCATCATCTACTCTTACCCTTTCTTTTTCTTTCTTTTCCTTCTGTATTTTCTTAAGTGTAATCTTTATGCTTTTATATAGTTTAATTTCTATGGATAATAACCTATACGACTACGTACCTCTTTCCCGTAGTTCGAATTGATGCAGCTTTAATTTTTTTTTTTTTGTCACGGTTTTCTTTTTGCGCAGGGGGAGGGGAGTTGAAGTTTCTCTTCAAAAGACCCTGTTCACCGGGTGAGGTCTGATGAGTTTAACATCTACAGTTAGGGAGGGGGTAGCCAGAAGATACACAGGAAATAAAGGAACATTAAGGGGCATTACCGCACGGAGACATCTGGTCTGGGAAAATATTGATAAGAGAACCAAGGAATGAGGGCCAAATTAGAATCAAAGGCGAAGAGATCAATAACCAATAAAAGAATAAACACTAAGAACGGTGTAATTTGAGACGAATGAACGTTAATTTCTTTGGGGTTTTTATGTATAAATAGGTGAAAAATCAGGTATGTAGGATGGAATGATTTTTCATTGCACAACCCAGGCATGTGTGGATGAAATAATTTCTATTGCATGTCCTGCTCAGAATAACATCCTGCCCTGTGTAAAGTAATGCCTAATTCTCTAACATTGAAAATAAGTTGGAGAGTTTCTGTTTTTTCCTGTGGTTTTAGTGACACCACTGCAAACAAATTGTTCTGAAATAAACCTGTCATATATGTATTTACACATGACCAGTCATTCAGTGTTGTTTCACTCCTATCCATCCCGAGGGATCTATTAAGAAGAACCTCAGTTACCCCACCTTCAGGGGTGGGTTGTAACTGAGTGGTTCTGTTGTCCTTGCCCTTTCCTTGCAGAAATTTGTGAATCTATGTAAAGATGATACAGAGGCTGCCTAGAGAAACTGTGATGTACAAAACAGTATGAACAGCATAAGTGTCATTTAAAACCTCAAGTTTCAGTCAATTATCTTTAGTATCTAAGTCTGGATAGCAGGAAGCATCTCCAAATACATGCTTTGGAAAAGATGTTGGTGCACAGATGTATTCACACATTATGCAATTGCCAGTTTGTGAAGAAAAGCAGCTCAGACATTTTACAGGTGGTAGTTTAAAAAGAAAAAGACTAAATTCTGGAAGTAGCAGGAATCTTACTGCATTTGGGGATATACCAAAAGCCATTATCCTGTAAGTGTGATTTCAGACCTTGCTGACTGGAAGTCAGTAATATCTGCCTGTGAAGGTCATTGGTAAGATAAAAGTAGTTCTATTTACTTTCAAAAAATTGTAGGAATCGCTGTATTCAGAGTATTCTTTAGTATTTTTTTTAGAGTATATTTTAGTGTGAAAAGCTTTAGTTAGCGATTCATTTGCTTCAGGTGAATGCTGTCTTTATTTGAATAACTTAATCAGGTACTTCTGTATCTGAACTAATGATATTCCACCATATATGAATGATAAATTCAGTTATAGCAAATACAGCTTGAAGCAGTAGAAAGAGGGTGTTTTCTGACGCTGCTCAATGCTTAATCTAATGTACTGAACAAATCCATGTTATCTAGCTGTAGAATCAGCCAAAGGAAAATATGCTCACATGCTGTTTAATGAGTTGTTCGAAGACTACTCCAATGCTCTAAGACCAGTGGAAGACACAGATAAAGTACTGAATGTCACCCTTCAGATCACATTGTCCCAAATTAAAGACATGGTGAGTAAAAGCATAGTTCTGTTTTTCTAAAAATATACAGGAATATACTAGATGTAAGCCTTTTGTTTGGAGTAGGAAAAGCAGCCTTCATTTTGTTGTGACAACTTCAGAAATGCTTCCTCAGGAGTGGGAGAGACAGGATGGGGGGTATATCCTGTTCAGGTTTTTTGAACATTCTTCTCTGGTTGCAACACTTAAGGCTTCCATTATAAGTCTAGAAACTTAGAGCTGCTGAATTTTTAAGACTTCTTTTGTAGTTAGGTATTGGTACCACACCCTCCAGGCAACTTTTGCTTGGTTTTATATACAGCAAATGTTTTTTCTTAGATGCAATTAATTTCTACACAAAATCCCTAAAATTAGCCTTCAGTATTTTTTATAAATATGTTTTTTTAGATACACTTTTAAGGCAAAAGAAAATGTGTCTGGAAGGAGAAGGAAAGATTATTTTTGTGACTTCTGAATTGTAATTTCAATGCCTTTCCAAGCTCTCAAATAGTTTCTTAGCCTGAATCTGTTAGCTATTTGCTATTCTGTAGCTCACAAAAGGAAATTAGGAAGAAGTGGGAGTATTAGACACTGGTTAAAACTAGGGAGGGTGATGAGAGAAGAAGGTTTGCACAAGCCAAAGTCCAAGTACAGCGTATAGGCCTAGATGCCTGTCTGAGATTTATTTTGTGGTCTGTTTGTATTCTGGCCTGTTTTGAGTACTACATCAAAGCCATATCACAAATGCTGTCTGTGTCTAAGATGTGATTTTGTCACTTTCATCTAGAAATATTTCTACATTTTTATGCAGGATGAAAGGAACCAAATTTTGTCAGCTTACTTATGGATTCGACAAAGCTGGTATGATGCATACCTCAGATGGGACAAAGATAAATATGATGGGTTGGATTCTATCAGGATTCCAAGCAATTTGGTTTGGAGACCAGATATTGTCCTATATAACAAGTGAGTGTGGCTGAAGAAAACCAGCTTGCATATTTGAGGGAGGGAGGGGGTTAAAAGAGTAACTGGCCTACAGAAGTCTGAACTTTCTTCTCTACCTTACCTTAGCAAGGGGGATGTTTGTTGTCTTAACATTTGTTGTTGAAAATCTAAATATTTTGCAATAAAGCTATAGACAAGATCTGAAAATTATGCTACACAAAAAAGCTTTTATGAATTTCTCTGCACTGGGAATTGAATACTCTGGCTGCCTGAGGTGCTTTCTGCTGAGGCTCCTAGAGAATTCTGGAAGATTGTCCACAAAAAGATGATATATAAAGGCTGCACTCCTTGTCTGCTCTCCCAGGCCAATAATGACCTGTAGATTATTTTCATCTTTTAATGGACTCTTATCCTACTGTGTCCTGCTTGAAGTCAAGTTTGAAGAAACTACAGCCAACAAATACAGCACAATTTAGCAGCACTGACACTCACGGGCACTCATATCTGTAAATAATGGTTAATAGTAAGTTCCTACTAAAATTCAGTGTAAATATGATTTCAGAACCATGCTTTTAATGGTGTGAAAGGAGGGTCTTCCCCATTGCCCATCTTCTCTGGCCCACACCATTAAGTTTTTGTCTGTCAATCCTGATTGCCATTTTTCTGTCTTTTAGGGCTGATGATGACTTTTCAGAACCAGTAAATACTAATGTAGTGCTGAGATACGACGGAAAAATCACTTGGGATGCGCCTGCTATCACAAAGAGCTCTTGTGTAGTGGATGTGTCTTATTTTCCTTTTGACAGCCAGCAGTGCAACCTTACCTTTGGGTCCTGGACCTATAATGGTAATCAGGTAGACATCATCAATTCTCTTGATAGTGGTGACCTCTCTGACTTCATAGAAGATGTGGAATGGGAGATTCATGGTATGCCAGCAGTTAAGAATGTTATCACTTATGGCTGCTGCTCTGAGCCTTATCCAGATGTGACCTTCACGCTGATTTTGAAAAGGAAGTCCTCTTTCTACATATTTAATCTGTTGCTTCCTTGCATTTTGATCTCTTTCCTGGCCCCACTGGGATTCTACCTCCCTGCAGACTCTGGTGAGAAAGTGTCTCTGGGTGTTACAGTACTTCTTGCTCTGACGGTGTTCCAGCTGATGGTTGCAGAGATCATGCCCCCATCTGAAAATGTACCTTTGATAGGTGAGCTTTGCACACTTTGTCTTTAAGCATGACTTATTAAATAGCAGGGCTGTATGTCAAGAAATCTTTATGTAATTTGTGATTTCTGGCAAGATAAATTTGCTACATTTTTGGAACATAGTGAAGTACTTAAAATATGTGTGGAAATTATATAGGTATGCTGCAGTTTTTACAAGTTATGTTCTATTTATTTTAAATTATACATTAGCTAGCTATTTTATATTTATTACATATAGTTAGATGTTTAAAATTATGGTATCACATCTTGAAATAAAGATAACAATGGAAAGCAATTTTAGAACTAACACATGAAGTATAATCAAGAGCTATGAGCACAAGGTCAGACTGTTTCAAGACATGTTTCTGTCAGATCCAGATGGTTGGATGGCCTGGCTGGCATATTCACAGTTGGCTTAATATCTGACAACTGCTACACTGGATTATAGTTCCTGGGAATCCATTATGGTGAAATTAATTTATGTCTGGGAGTTCAGAGAAGTTCATGTGCAATGAAAGGGACATAGCTTATAGCTTCAGTCTGTTTTCTCTATTCCCACACTGTCCCTTGCCATCCTTTCCAATCCCTTTGAAACTGGGCTTGCATCACCTTTGTCTGTGGCACATCCTGTGTTGTTGCTGTCAGCCCTTGCTTTTCCTGCAGAGGCTGCAGAGCAGGGCTGGGAGCTGCCTCTCTGTATAGGTTGATAGGGTGGTCAGCTGTGAAGTTCACTTGCCAAAAGCAAGGGCAGAGGAGCACAGCTTGTATTCTCTTCAGCTTTGTGCTCTGACCTCTGAGCTGGCCGCACACTGGTTGTGGATACCAGCAAGGTCTGGATATTCACTGACATGTGTGAGTGTGAAAACATGCATCTGCTGGTGTGGGGTGCACCAATAGCTCAAACAAAGTATTATCATCACTGTTGTTAATACATTGGGAAGTGGGATTTCCAAGGTGCCATGTGAAGCCATTGGCATGGGGACTTCGGAGATGCTACAGAAAGAGCAAGGCTCTTGAGAAACATTTTTGAGCTGCTTTCTGAATGGATCTGTTTCAAGTAATCAGAGGTTTTGCCTTGCAAATATTTACCATGCTTATACAGTAGTCACTTACTCATCTGATAAGGACATTCCAGTAATGAGTATGAGATTTTATTTTAATAGCTTTAATATTTGTTTTTAATTGGTAAATCACAATCTGAGAGAATTGACTGAAACTTTGTTTCACTTGCATTTATGCTTAACACTATGTTGTCACACTGTTACTTTTCAATGCTTTTTTTTCCTTAGAGTAACATTGTTAATATTATTTCATTTTTTGTTCTAGGAAAGTACTACATAGCAACTATGACCATGATTACAGCTTCCACTGCATTGACAATCATTATAATGAATCTCCATCACTGTGGCTCAGAAGCAAAGCCTGTTCCACAGTGGGCCAAGGTGGTTATTTTGGACTACATGTCAAAAATCTTTTTTGTTTATGATGTGGGTGAAAATTGCACAAGTCCGAAAAGAGAGAAGGAAGAAGAACGTAGGTTAGAGGGGGATGATGGGTGTCAGAGGAGGCACAAAGAGGTAAGGAGTCCTCTTTCCACTAGGAATGATGACTGCAACCTCAAGGAGAAGCTCAATGGAAATTGGAATAAAGGCTATGGAGTTCATGGTGAAAGTGTTAGGGAGACTGTTAATTGCTGTTCTTGTTACAAAATGCTGATTAAAAATATTGAGTATATTGCTAATTGTGTTAGAGACCATAAAGCAAACCGGGCCAAAGGAATTGAGTGGAAAAAAGTTGCAAAAGTGATGGACAGGTTTTTCATGTGGATTTTCTTTATCATGGTGTTTTTTATGAGTGTGCTGATCATTGGGAAAGCTGCTTAACTGAAAATGAATATGTTCCTTTTGTAAATTGGAATATTCTATGTTAGTTTGTTTAGGAGGAGTTTTGTGACAGGAGTGCTTTTGAGATCTTTGTTTTGCATTCTGTAACAACAAATTGATTCTGTAGGCTGTGACAGTGAGTAGAGACATTGCATAACTGAGGACTTTGCTGTTGACAGTCCTTGCCTTTTAGTGTGGGTGTGCTGATGAGGCTGCAGGACAAGCAGTTAGTGTTCCACCTTGGTGGGTAGTGGCCATGACTTTAGGCTGTCTGGGCCAGAGCATTGCAGCAGTGGAGCAGACAGCCTAGAAGGCAGCTGTATATTCACAGTGCTGCATCCCTGCACCTTGTAATTTGATCCGTTCTTTCTCTCCTCCAGGGAGAAAAAAAAGTGTATTTGTGACATGGTGACATTTGTTGGAGATCATCCCTTCATGGCAATGCCTTTTTTCCTTTTATTTTAGCTTGGCTTGAAAACTTACATTTTTTGTTACAGCTCACTGATCGCTGTTCCTATCATTTCACAGAAAAGACATGTCTATCTGCTGTGCCTTTAACTTCTGATATAGTTGAGCTTACTGAATATGATCTTCCTCTTTATAATGTTCTGCTGCTGAATATTACTCTGTTGTCACCATAGCTCCAGATTCCCAGGGTTTCTTCCTCACTGAGTCAGAGGGCCTGTTTTCAATTCTTTCTCTTGAGCCTAAGAATAGAAAGAACTTCTCCTGTCCTTCCTACATGTCTCATTGCCCTGGGCATCCGTGCAAGATGTGCCTTTAAATGCTGCTTGAGACTGCTAAAATAGGAGGCTGTGACTTCTGTCTTCTCTCACTGTATTTACCTACCAGTGTTCACCCTTTGTGTCCCTTGTTCACTCTTACAAGTTCTTTAATACTTAAATTTTAAACAGCTTACAGGAATGCCAAGGTTGCTCTGTGCATTACTTAGCACGAAATCGTGATCTTACAGACTCATTAAAATAGTGCCATAATCAACAGCTCCTTGCTCAACACCTTAGTACTTACATGTATGGGAAAATAGTTGTTGTTAACAACACCAAAAATCCCTCTTCTGTTTATTAATTTCTGTTAACCCTCTCAGAATGATAGAGGATGTCACTTGTAGAAAAGTAAGAAACCAGTACCCGAGCTTGCCCGTGGCAAATAAATTGCTTTTGCAAAGCACCCTGAACTTTGAAACCATGATATTCTAGATGCAGTGGGAGAGGCAGAATGGCATTGTAATGGATCTCAGTCAAAAGTTCATGTGATAAAACTAATTTTCATAATTGTCACAGTTAATAAGAGCATACCTGTGAATCAGTAACTTAAGAGCAAGGAGCTAAACTGGTAAAGTTATGCAGTTGTTATGCCCAAATTTATTAGAAGAAAAGGAATTGTTCTTTTTATTTTGATGATGTAAATGATGCGTTGAATTGCTAATGGCAAGTTTTCTTTTGTGTGGAATAATTAACACTGTAAACTTATCCGGATTCTCATACATAATGCAAGCCTTAAAGTCCAGGTTTTAATGTAAAGCTAAACTGTGTGTCTAGCCAAGAATAAACTTAGTATGTGGAAAAAGTCTCAAGTGTGTTCCCTGTGTATTATCAGTTCCCACTCAACCAGGGTAACTTTGAGTAGCTCCTCTAGAACACAAGCTGTTCATTTTCATTCACTGTGCAGAAAAACGATTGCATCCATTTGCCACGTAGTTCAGGGTTTGGCACTTACACTGCCTGCTTGAGGAAACTGGTTTGCTCTTTGTTGTGGAAAAAATGATCGTCTGTAAAACTGAGGGAGTAAGGTATTTAAAGATAAGGGTAAAATATTCAGAACATGAGTCTTCAGCATGGAAAACTGATGACCAAGAGTTTATTTAAGGCTTATGGGTGGCATAAAGAGCTACTGTTCACAGTCCCTTACAATATAGGAACAGGGTATTTGAATAGTACACAGTGTGTGGCCGTGGGGGAATCTGTACAATATGTGATAAGGCTGAGGAGCTCCTTGCAACAGGATTGGTGAGTGCCAAAAGATTATATGGATTTCAAGACTTAAGGGAAAAAAGAAAAGAAAAATCTATTGGCATGCTTCTAAATACAGTCACCAAGCATTTAAAAGAGAAGCAATATTTTAGGGATTCATGACTATATGTTCTTCAGTGCTCTGCAACCCACTGGTGGCACTCATTTGAGGGGAGCTTCAAGATTTAGACAGCCCTTTAGTCTGATATCTTTCTTAGAAATTCAGATTTTGTTCATGCCACTCTGTTCAAAACCAACTGCTGCAGCTGAGGCCTTTCCATGTGTAAGGGAAAGTTTGTGATCATAGGTGGATTGTGGACCTCCGTCATGCTGGTGCTTTTCAGTACTCTGCATACTTGGCTGATGATGTTGAAATCATGCTTTGCAATTCCCTGGTACTTTTTATGTGAAGATATGATGGTATAAGAAATACTTTCCTTGCAAGAATATGATTTGAAAAATAGTTCTAATGATTTGAACCTATTGACTAGTATTATTTGCTTTTAAATTGTTATCCTTTTCTTTGGATCACCAGACATTCTCAAGTGTTTTTTCCATCCTTTATTTACATATGGTGATTTTTCTTGATCTTGTAAGAAAGACTTTTCCATTTTTAGTTCATAAGAGCCCTGGATTTGATAAAGATTGTTAGCAGCAGACGATAAGTGCCAGTAGAAGGTGGTCCTTGAATTTTTGTGATGCTAGGACCCTTGAGTCATGTCTTTGGACTTGATCATCATTCAGGGTGAAAAACATGATGTGGCACTGCAGGGCCATGATTCTGGTGACAAGGCTGATCCAAGGCCCATGCTACTGCCATGATTTAAAGCTAGCTCAGGAGTTTCTGACTAAAAACTCTACTCTAGGGACAGTAGCTTAGGTCTTAATGTTTGCAGAATTAATTACAGAATCATTTAGGTTGGAAAAGACCTCTGAGGTCATCGTGTCCAACCTTTGACTCATCACCAACATTGTCAACTAGACAATGGCATCAAATGTAATGTCCAGTCATTTCTTGAACACCTCCAGAGATCATGAGTGCACCACCTCCCTGGGTAGCTCATGCCAGTGCTTGACAACCCTTTCCATGAAGAAATTTCATCAAGAAGAAGCTTGTTCTAAATCAGCCTTGTGTGTTAGTAGGCCGAACTGTACATGACAGCTGTAGTGCTGAGTGAGACAGGACTGCTTAATTTAATTCTGTCTGTCTTGGTCTCTTCCTCTTTTCTTTGTGTGCCTCATGCTTAAATCCAGTAATCTTTGAGGAAGATGAAATCCAGAAATTCTTAATAACTATGATTATAGTAATGGAAAATCAGCCATTTATGCACTGAGTAACTCTATTTACCATGAAGGCAGCAGAATGACTTAATATTTACTGAGGAAGACAATGATGCTGCAAAGATACTGTTTTAGATCAGTGTGCTGCAGAGGTCTTCAAGAGATGAGCAGACAGATTCTTTTGTTGTACAATCTCTTGGCTGAGAGATCAACGCTCCTTTGCTGCACTGAGTCACTGCAGTGTTGAAATGAGGAAAAATAAAAATAAACTGTTTCTTGTGATGCCTTTACTGCTCTTTTCACAAGCAGAATTACAGATCTGAAGTGTAATGGGATGTTGGGGAGTTGAATTTTCAACAGTGCAGAAAGGTAGAAGATGGCCTTTCCTAAGCTAGATGATCTGTTTGTGTTCATGGAAATTGAAGCAAGAGGGTTCAGACTAAACCAAAAAGGATAATCTTGAACAATAAACGACATTCTGAGAGAAAAGAGGTTGTTCCCATGTTTCAGGGATCCAGATATCACATTCTAAGCATCTACATCTTTTGTCCACTGGTTAGCAAAGCTTGGTTCTCTGGATACTGCCAGGATTATGGTAAGTGTCATTTCTCAAGAAATGCAGGAGTGTGGCGAGAATTTCTGATTGTGCACCAGTCCCAATTTGAGAATCTGAGGACCTGAGTATGATTGTTTTGGAGACAGGAAAAGGAGACTACGGGGTGAAAGGCAACTCCTCTCATTCTGTTTATAGAAGTGTGAAGAATCCATCTATTCTTGCAAACTTCTGTTATTCATTGAAGAAAAGAATATATTGACTCTTGTTTTCTTTCTTACAATCTTTTCATCAGTGACAGTATATGGGACCAAAGGTGACCTCCATAGTTTGTGTGCAGACACCTCCTTTGTACTTGCAGGCAGAGTGAGTGACCTAGAGCTCAGTTAAAGGAGAGGAGCAAGCAGAGCATCTTTTTTTCTCACTGTTCTCTGAAGTCCACTAAAAAGGAGAAATCTTTCTTTTTTATTGGAGGCAAGTCCAGCTCTGTGGAATGGTCCAGAGGAAGTGGAGGTATTTGTATCTACTTTGTGCTGTGCAAATAAGAGCTTCATTGTCTCCAGACACTTTTTAAGAACTCCTTTTTACCTTTGCAGTAAGGAGTAACAGAGATAGCAAGTACCTAGCTGAGTTTTGTTCTTATGTCTTTCTAAGTACTTTTGTACATTTGATTCCTAGTCTGCAGGCCACAGATCTGAAGATCTGTAAGGCCACCAGGAATATACTGCACCACAAAGGTGAGTGTCTCAGGTGATGCCTTCTGGTTACCTGGGGTGCAGGGATGGACCTTGGTACTGAACTAAGTCATGCCTAAGTCACATGAGTTGCTTTGTCCGGCCATGACAGTACTGTATGTTCTGTCAGACACAGTTCTAGCCATTGTGGCTGAGAAGGCAATGGAGAGGTATGTTTGCATCAGGATGAGATACAGATCTAACTATAAAGAGTGGGATGTAAGCTTATGGGGAGCATAGCAGGGTAGAAAATATGGTCTGTGGAAAAGCTGGAATCTGGAGGTGCCGTGATCTCTTCTTGGGTATTCCTGCTTCCGAGTAGAAGTCCATCTAGTGAACATCCAGAAAATGCAAATCGACATTAAAAGAGGGCATCTGCAATTTCAAGTAGGGTTTTTATTCTACTTTCTGAAGATATTTATTTAAAAAGTGATCCAGTACTACCTTTTAAGTAACCCATCTAGGATTATGAATTTTTCTGGGGAGCAGGTATTGTTTTTTATCTCTGCTAATAATTATCATGTTCTGTGTCTTGACATTCACACAGCTACTCACACTAAATCTTTATCGCTATTTTAGAAGAACTTGGAACAGATTTTTGTATGTCATTACTTTTAGTCATATCACTCTTCACTGAACAAGATTTTATCTGTGGTATTGGAAGTGCTGGGGAGACTGCACACAACAATCTTTCCTACATTTCACTTTGGTTTGAAGTATGCACTAGTTTGATTAATTTAAAAGCAATGGTAGAGATGGAAAAAGAAGAGTGGAGCAAAAAACCACATGGTTTAAAAAATTCACTTAAATCTAACCCAGAGTATTGTAGGCAGAGTGTTTCAGTGAATAAAATTATTAAACTGGATTCACTGGATATTTGTTTGCTATATGTCTATCACCACTAACAGACTTGATTAATAGTAGTCTTAAATGATGTATAATCACATCACATTCTGATTTTGTTTGCTTTTGAATTCTCCATTAGCATGCTTAACAACAAGTTAGCAGGAATTTTTTTGAGACAATATAATATGAACAAATAAAGAATTACGCTACCATTAATGCACACATCTGCATGTTTGTGTTGTTAGTGTGCCATAAATAAATAAATAAATAATAGATCTGCTTGAATAGATTAGCTTGATGGATTGGTGGGACCCATTGTCATCACCTCCTGGTAAAGCAGTTCCACTTCATCTCTCTGCTCAGTTCCCAAAAGTAAGTGTCTGGTAGCCTTCAGTATGAAGATTGTCACTTATGCAGTCTGGAAGGATGGCTCTCTCTGGGCTACTTCATAGCAATAAGTTCCTTTTGACACCATGATTATTCAAATAATTTTTTGTCACAGAAAGTTGGTAGCTTCCTCCACAGGAGGCTTGACATGGTTCATAGCTGTTATGGGTGTATTTTCCTGTCCTGCAGGTTATGCCTACTTTTGATTAGCATTTTAATATTCTAGGTCAATGCCAGCAAGATATCTGTGGTGAATGAAACTTCTGTTGCTTTTATCTAGTGTTTTCAACCTAGCTGAAAACAGAACAGATAATCTCTTTCCTCATAGTTAAAAGATGAGAGTTTATGAAAAACTTTATGAAAAGGATTAATATTAACATCTCAAACTCAAGGGTGAACTGGCTTCTCACTCTCTCACTCTGAAACAGTAGTAGAGTGCAAATGACCTCAGGGATATGCTGCTCACGTATGGGCAAAACATAGTCACCTTCAATTACAGTGCCTCAGTCCTGTTTTGGAGTGCCATGTCCACTACTACCCTGCAGAGGATTTTTGACCTGCAACAAACAGCATTCTAAACACCATGGCTCAAGGTGGACTGGGCTGGATAAGTGTGTTATTTGGGACAGCACCCCTGAGCTGCATGAATTCTCAGCAGTGCTTCAAGCCAGCAAGTTTTGTGTCTCTAGGAGCATTATACTGGGACTCTGGATTTCTGAGGCACCAGCAGCAAACCAGTCTGGGGGTCCTGCCCTCAGGGGAATGGTAGAGAGGAGAAGGGTGTCAGGAAGAATAAGTCCAGGGCCTAAGTATCTTTGCTGTGAAAGCACCTTGCAAAAACTCCTTCCGAGGAGTTAGTTCCTCACCTAAATCCCAAGACCTCTAGGGGTCATACAAGTGCTGTTCTGGTTGCTGAGGTGCTTCAAGGCCATGCTTGTAAGCAATTTTTTAAATTAAAAAAAAACCAACAAAGCACACTCTTAAGCCTAAATGTGCTGTTTTCTCCAAGACACAACAAGTGATGTAGCCTTGTTAGCACAGCTGCTCCCTTTAATCCTTTATTAAGGACCAAGTGAATGAAGAATTCTATCCCATGGGTAAGCACAAAGATTGCTATTCTGAAAGACTGCTTCATTACTTCCTCAGAAGCAGTGCTTTAATTTGTAGAGCGATTCAGGGGTTAACAGTTTTAGGAATAGATCTGATTTGAGGTAGGCTGCTGGTCCTCGAAGTACTGCAGGTTGAAGGTTTCATGAGCAGTGGAGATTGGTCCCTATACTTGGTCAGAATAATCTGGTATATTGCTTCAACCAAGAAATAATTCCTCCTGGAGGCATTGGGAGCCGTGAGAGGAGGAACCTGAGCCCTTGGCCAAGTTGTGGAGGTAATTTTCTCTGTAAGAGCCCTCACAAAGCTGTGCTTTGCATTGGTAGCCAGAAAAGTGTGGCTAACACCCCAGAGCTTTGGCTGCTGCTGAGCAGTGCTTCACTGCATCAAGTCTGTCTCTCCAACATTCCCCTTGCCAAGGAGCTGGGCATGATTTTGGGAAAGAACACAGCCAGGACACTGACCTACTGATCAAAGGGTATTCCACAGTGTAAGACATCTGCTAATCTATAAAAACTATGAGAAGGGAGGAAGGGAGGGTGTTGGTAGGGAGGGTGCGGGGAATTTTTCTTCCATAGCAACTACTATGCTTCTTCCCAGGAAGAAGTTGGACATCATCTCCTGATAATAAATCTTTTTGCTCCCTTTGCTTCCATGCACAGCCTTTGCTTTTACTTTATTAAGCTGCCTTTATCCTGATCCATGAGGGTTTTTTTCCCATCTTATTTTCTCCCTCCCTGTTCTGCTGAGGAGGGGAATGATAAGAGTGACTTAGTGGGCACCTGGTGTCCAGTGAGGGTCAACCCACTGTACCAACTTAAACTTTCACAGTTTCATCAGATTGCCATCCTCTGGGGGATTCCTGGAGTGTACAGACTGTGCAACTCCTCTGGTGAGGTAACAGATGTAATAAGACTGTGTTGGAGAAAATCTGGTCCAGCTCAAGAGACCCAGAGCACTTTAACTGCTGCCTGGGCCTGGTTTATGCTCTAACCTTTCCCCATGACACTGTTTCAACTGTACCTGCTTTCATACTTTGTAGGTGTTCCTCTTGAGCCCAGCCAGGCAGGGGACTCCTTCCCCTTCCCTCTCCATCCCAGAGGGACTCATACCTGAAGCTGTCCGTGCACATGGCAGAGGGGAGGAGGCAGTGCTGCTGAGCAGCAGAATGGCTGCAGACTCTACCAGACTCTGTCATCAGTCTAGCTGTATTTGTCTGAACGGTGATATGACCAGTTTGGGGGGTAGGACTTATCTTGTGCAGCAGCAAAACATCAGTCACTGTTCACTTCCACTGTGCTGCCATGGTGACTGTTACATTGCTCTTTTCTAACTTGTATTTTCTTTAAAAAACCCACAAACAGAAAAAATAGATGGAACAAGAAGGTAAATGTTAATCAGACCTGTATCAATATTGTCTTAAATCCATTAAGTACACAAAGCCCTTCTTATAGAGAAGAAACATGGCTCAATAACTGATTTCAGAAATTCCTGTCCATATCAGACATCAGAAAAGTTACAAGCAATGAACTCAAAAAAGGAAACCCTGTGGAGATACAGTGGGACCTAAAATTGCAGGTTTTGCACATAGGTGTTGGGGCTTTATCACAGACTGGAGAGAACCAATGGGCAGATCTGCAGTGGTGTGGCATCTAGTTTTAATGAGATGTTTATTTAAGGATGAGGCAGCAAATTATTATGATAGCTCTGGGCCATGGTCCTGCTGCTGCCTGTCTTGCTGTGACTGAGGCCTGCTCCTGTGGCCTGTATATCAGCAAGCAACCTATGTTTTTTTCTTTAACAGGATGTATGAATAAATTGCTCTAGATGGGGTGAATACATGTCAGAACAGAATGATACTGGTTTTTTCATTGCCTGCTTTACTGTATTTAGTGGGGGTGCTTAGCTAGGACACTGTATTGGTAGTGATTTTCCAATTCCTTTTACTTAATGACTGTAGCTTTTTTTCCTTCAAAATTAAGCATCTCTTGACAAGTTTAGAGATGGCATTTGTAGAAGTAGAGCATTGCACTAGAACAGCTGCTGAGGTGCTTCATGCCCTGGTAGCAGGACCACCACTTTGGAATTATCCCACAAGTGTGGCAGGCTTTCCTACAGCTCTGCAGTTCTCAGCGTTGACCATTCAGGTGCATCCAGGCATTATTGCTGAATAAACACAGGCAATTTCTATTACAGAGATAAAGATTTATCTTAAAATGCATTAAATCTGTAGGGAAAGGGAATAGAGATTTCATTAAGTCCAGGAAGAGCTGTGGTGGGGAGCATGTGCTGAACAAAACACAGCTTTGTTAGAATTTTCTGACTTTTTACCTGGTACGTGAGCCTCCCCTCTTTTTATTGCTCCTATGGATCATGCTGTCTCACTGTAAGTAAGATCTCTCCAAAGAGCAGCTTTATCTATACCAGATAATTCACCTAATTGCATGCTATTGAAAGAAAAGGGTTTTACTCTAGTAGGGAGCTAGAAGTTCCAAGGTTCATGGCAAAACTAAGAGGAAAAAGTATCTTATCAAGGATCCGTACAATCACTTGTTTGCTTTTGTTCTCTTAAGTACTGTCCAACAACACTGGATCCCATGTGAAATACATTGTTTACTTTTATGACCTCAGTATACAATAAGTGATGTTTTGCATACCTCTTCTGAGATCAATGCTAATTCCTTTTGCTGTTTGCTGGTTGGATGTTGCACAGCCTAACTTCTGTCTTGGTATTTTTACTTTCAACCTTGCTGAGTAAGGTTGAGTGCCAGAGGTTTATTACATGCTCTGTGTCTGGGTTAATTTTTTTGGCCTCTGAATCTACTAATTGCCATTTGTAAATTTTCCTGGTGGTAAAGGTCACAAAGATAACTTGGCCCCCATAGCTTAACCTCTTGGCACATCTCAGGTTATGAAAGGCGGTGTTGAAGACTGCTGATTAAATTAATTACTCTTCTGAGGTTTCATCATAAAGAAAATCTCTTTTGCTTTTGTAGTACACTTCCATCAAGTTTTTGCATCATATCTCAGAGCTGGGTTAGGAACCTGTAATTTTACTGGAGCACAATCAGATGTTAGAAAGAATTTATGTTTGTCAAACGTAAACCTGATCCTGAACTATGTGTTGCATAGATGCCTTCCTCTGCTTCCTAAGACTGGAAGTCATGCTGCTGCTTTTGCTTTCCCTCTAAACTTTCTGCCTTTGCAAGGAACATCGCTGGGCTGATGAAACTGGAACAAAGCCTGAGAATAAAGCCTACAGTGTTTTGGTGTCTAAAGCCACACAAACAGCACTCAACCTTCACTCTAGCCCCTGCAGAAAACTCACTCATGAAAATATGGGCTTCTGAGCATAAGATACACTCTCCAAAGTCATGCCTGAGTGCAAATAGGGGATCTGGTGCCCTAAACGAACCTGTTCCTGTTTGAGGGAACCAGGAGCAAGCTAGTACCAAGATGTCATCATATAAAGCTGGTCTCTTGCTATTTCTTACATCCAGCACTCCTGGTCAGCCTTTGCCCTGTACACTGAAATGCACATGGCCATCTTTGCTGCTGCCTCTGAGAGTCACACTGCCAGAGGCCAGCAGGGTGGGGACAGCTGAGTTAATACCAGATCATGCAGAGCAACCCTTTATGTGAGCTGCTGGGGAGGCTGTGTAAAAGCAAATGCCCTGTCCCTTCTGCATGCTGTCCCCTCCTGCTTTCCTTTGCTGAGGTGGTCCTTAGTGTGTTTTATCACTGGGTACAGCGTTGCAAACAGGGCATTGCAGCTCTTCTGGAGTTCTTGGAGTAGAGCTGATTGTGGTGATGTGCTGACAATTACTGAAGCTTATAAAGCTCCCCAGAGCCACCGCAGCAGAGAAGGTCACTACCTGCAGAGGTAATCAACCGAGGGACATCTCAAATATCTCCTTGTAGTGGTCTGGGGCCCCTATGGACTAGCATTGCAGCCTTGCCTTTCCTACCAAGATCATCTCCAAGGCAGTTGCAGCAAAGCCACTGTGGTACCTCTAAAATGTAGATCATAATTTTAAAAGTAGGCAATAAAATATACATATGGCTATATAAATCACCAGGCAAGATATGATCATTGCATTCATAGAATTATAGAATGGTTTGGAAAGGATATAAAGATCATCTACTTCCAAGCCCCTGCCGCAGGTAGAGACACCTTCCACTAGACCAAGTTGCTCAAGTCACTATCCAACGTGGCCTTGAACATTTCCAGGGATGGATCATTCACAATTTCTCTGGGCAACCTGTTTCAGTGCCTCACCACCCCTGCAGTGAAGAATTTATTCCTAGTACCTAATTTAAATTTATCCTTTCTCAGTACAAAGCCATTCTCCCCTTTCCTGTCACAACATGCCCTTGTGAAATGTTCTTCTCCAGCTCTCTTGCTCATCTGATTCCCAGTGCTGAACCCCAGCTGATGCAGAGGGGCCAGGGCCAGGGTGCTGCAGCTCCCTGACCACCCCTGGCTGCTCTTTTCCATGCCAGTCCAAGCCTTTGGGGGTTTTGCAGAGGATTTGGAGAAGAAACATACACTATGACATCTGTGTCCTGTTGTACTAGGGAAAAACTGATTTCAGCTTTTTCCAGTGCCTTTGCTGGATTATGTTTTGGTACAGAATTTATGAATGCAATAATTAAATGTACTTTAGAAGTAGCTTTTCTGACACTTCACTGTAGTGAAAGTAAGGGCAGCTTTAGAAAAAAAGACCCTCCAAGCAAGATCTAAAGGCAACATTCAAAATTATTCTTAAGATGCATTTACCTTCTCTGTTCAGAACATCCAGTCCTCATGTCTCCTCCTTTTTTACTTAGGCACTGCACTTCATTTTTCCAAAGCCCAGCTTCACAGCTCCTCTGCTCTATCACTTCCCAACTTGGAAATCTTTTGCAGCATGTCCTTGTATTTTATCTTGGATACATGATATTCCCAGCTGGAAACAGACTTTGTTGCCCCTTGTGCACAGGACATACTTGACACATTAGCAGTACTATGCCAAATATGTCCATTATATCTACTGCATTTCTGCTGGATGTCGGGCTATATTCCTAACCAGTACAGTGCCTGGGCATGATCTGAATAGCCTGAACACCTATGGCAATCCCTGGCACTGAAGTTGCCACCTACCTGCCAACACAAATTGCTTTCTGCAATATTGGGGCTCTTGTAAGCTTTTATTTGTTTCTGTGGACAGAGTGTGTCTGCTATTTCTCAATGTGCTTGTCTTGAATTGCCTTGTGGAAAGTAGCTCTTTTGTCCATAACTCCTTCCTTAAAATTGATGATAGCAAATACCATCATTTTCAGAAATGCTCAAGATGAGACTTTACAAGAGCACATTGCTCTAGACTGAGTTTAGTGTCTCAAAAACCAAGACATAATGAAAGCTAAATCTTCAGAACTGCAGAGGAACTGCTGCTAGATGGGTAAACGTGTCAGAGTAACTACCACAATCTCCAAAGGTGAGTGTTCCTTCCCACCTTCCCCACAATGAGACATTATTCTCCTTTTATATTTCAGGCCCAGGAAAGTAATGTACAGTTTAAATGAAAGTAATTACAGAAAAGTAAAGGGAATGTACAAAGTACCTATGCAAAATAAAAAGCAACAATGTCTGGTTGAGTTCTCATCCATTTTATTTGAGAGGGAGAGTACCTGTGTGTTGACAGTTACTAAATAAACAGAAAACCTGTTCATCTACAAAAAACCCCCAAGCTGGAACTGCCTGGAGGCTGAAGGGATGCTGGGGAACAGTAGATAAACATGTCCTGGTCTTTCTCTTCCCTGGTTATTGACTTCTGACAGTGGTGGACACTAAATCTTAGGCTAAATGGATCCTGCATCAGACTCAGCACAGATACCCATAAATTCTAACTCTGCAGATGCTAAAGAGATGGAAAGATCTTCCTGGGGAGTTAATGTATTTCCTCCTAGGTTGTAAAAGGTGTGGAAGCAAATCCATCACTCTGCTTCTTCTCCACCATTCATCTTGGGCTACTCTGAAATACCATCTTCTCTCTTAACATTCCTTTTAGTAACAAGCAAGTTGAGTAAGTTCAAACTGCTTTTCAGTTTGGGCTGAGCAAATGTAGAAGTAAGAGTTTAAAGTAATCACAGTTGTCTCTGTTCTCGCAGAGAGCTCCCATAGTACACTAGCCCAGAACAGCCACTGCATGAGGCTCCTTATAGTGGGAATGTCCAACCAAAAATCAAAATTTCACACAAGCAGTCACTTTGGCAACAGCCTGCTAGCAAGCTGTCATCTAGCAAGCTGCCAGGGTAACTCTTTACCAAGTGGGGAGGTGTTGGCAGCTCAAACCCATGGGAGCAGAAGTGATGGGTCAGGGCTGCAGTATGGGGGCTGGCGCTACGGCTGCCTGATGCAGCACTGCTCACTCAACATGTCTGTCCTGCTTGGGATGCAGCTCAAGTGGACGCCCCTGAACAGCTTTTTGGCAGAAATTTTACAATGATTTGCCCAGCTTTATCATTTGTATCATAGTTCCTGTATCAGCTCATCCTTGTTATTGAGCCTTTTATGTCAATTTAAATGCATCTATTTCTAGCTTTCATCAGTTTGAGCCTCTTATGCCATCTGCTAGATGTCCAAAAGTTGCTTTCTTACTAGAAAATCGTGATCTGCTATATTTACCCTTCAATCAGAGATATTAGCTCATTTGGACCTGTTTTTTATCTTTGATCAATAGATCCTATAACAGTCATCAAAAGCTTTTGTTCTTTCTGATCAAAGTGGAAAAGCAAAATGAAGGGAATCACCTCCATTTTCCTTAGCATTCCTCTGCTTTTTGAGAAGAAAAGCCTTATTCCTTGTCTATTTTCTCTCTTCTCCACCCTCTTAAGCTTCATCTACTATTAAATCTTATCTTTTGGGTTGCCATTATCTCCTTGGAACAAGTAAAGCCCTAATTACATTGAATTTCTATATTAAAAACACTGGGTAGCAGCTCCTTAGCCTGCCCTGCCATTTCTGGAGTGACATAGCTGCTTGCATAAAGCCACCCTTTGTTTTCCTTGTTGACCTCTTGCAGGTTTTTCCACTCTGCCTTCACTTTTTATCCTTCCCCTTTCTGATTTCATTAAAAGAGTAGCTTTCATCTTTTGGTTTGGGAGGTGTGTGTTTCCATGTGCACTCATGTGCTGGCCCTTTTGTGTTGCTTTTGCATCAAACTCAACAAAAGTGGAAAACTTACAGGGAGCAAGACCAGAGACCTTTAAGTCCCGTCCAACCTTGTGACATTGTCCTGCTCATTACACTGAGGTTGTAATGTCAGACTGGAAGGAAAAGCATTCTGGAAGAGCACACAGATAGAATTTTGTCAGATGATGACTGTACTTTCACCCCTTCTACTAATTTTGGGGCTTATTGATTGGACAATTAATGAATACCCAGGTAACAACTAATTAGAAAAGAAAAAAGACTGTACTGGTAAGACTGGAATTGACAATGGGAAAATATGGAGAGACTCTAAGAAAGCCTGCCAAGCCTAATTTATAATAATGCTTTTATGTTTATAATTGAAGTATCAGAAAGCTTTTCTGAAACATCTTTTTGGCAGGCATGTTCTCTTTTTCCCCCAGCATAACATGTGGTGCTAGGATGTCTTAGTAATCTCTTCTTAAAGACTTGTAATGAAATATACAAAGTCATTGAGTTATGTGTATATAAGACTATTATATGTGATCCCTTATCTTATACAGTCTGTTCCAGGGTGTTCCTAAGTTCTGTCAAAGTCAAATCCTGAAAGGCTTCTTGGTAGGAATTTTCTACCTTTGTGCAGGTGCAGTGTGATATACCTGTGATATACCTGTGGCTCAAATCAGACCCACGGAGGAGCGATGCCACAGGAATCATGCTCATCCTTTGTTTTTCATTAATATTTTTGTCTGTTCCCCATTACAGGCAATGTTGTCTCTGTGGATCACAACAGCCAGGTCAGGTCTCCCCACAGCTTTCCCTGTTTGCAGACACGAAAATCCATTTCTCAGGTGAACTGGAGGTGAACCTCAAAGGTGAGCGGTGGCTGTGGTGTGTGTGGGGACACTGCCACCGCTAGGATGCTGAGACATGGCAGGAGTGAGCGGGGGGGAGCAGCGCTCAAGGGTGGAAAAGCCATTGGTGCTCGATCCTTCTCTCACTGGTGGCTCCTGGTGCTGGCCCCTCCTAAGCCCTGAGGAGATCGTAATGCCATTGTGCAAGCGGCGGGAGGAGATCAGAGGAGCCTGGTGGAGTAAGTTGACAGGGAACGGGGGAGCTGTGTTGGGCCCAAGTATTATCTTAATAATAAACCTACTCACAAGAGTAAATGGGAGCAGGAGAGCTGCCAGTTAATAACAAAGGCTCATACCAGAAAATATTGGGGCTGAGCATCAGAAGCAGCCTGACAGGCAGAGTCACAGTGCATTGCGGTGTTGCCCAATTTCATGTACAAGATGTTTTCTGTGCCAAAGGTGGGGCTTTCACATGGCTCTGCCGTGCCACGCTTACCTGCCAGGGCATTGCTAGCTGTGCCTCTGCTGCTGTGCCCTCTCCATCGCCCTGTGGATGCAGGCAGGCTGAGACGGGAGCAGATGCTGGGCTGATCCCGCAGAGCTGCCTCGGGCTGCACAGCTCACCCCTCTGCCTGCTGCCTGTGCAGTGCCATGGCTGCTGTGGGGACGTGGCAGGCAGACCTCATGGGGAGCCGAGACTGGTTAAACACGAGCCCTCGCTCCTCCCCTTGGCCCGTCCTGGCCGGTGGGAGCTGGCGGAGCCAGCCTGGGGCTGGCAGCAGTGGCTCTCCGGGGATGGTGACAGGTACTTGGGGTGTGTGGCTCACCTGCCACTGCTCTGGGCTGGTCAAAGCTGAGCCAGCTCTAGTCTGGAAACCTGGATGTCGTTGTCCCAAAAGACCTCAGATGGAAAGCCCTGCTCAGCCTGCATAGATGTCCAGCTAGCAGTTTCCAGGAGATTGCAGCAGTGCCTTTACAAAGGTAGTTTTCATCTTTAGCTGTTATCATGCTTAGGGCAACATTTCCATGGATTGAGCGAACTGAAACAAAAAGCTGTTTAAATAATATAATGAGACAAATGTTGCCCTAAAGAAGGTATTAGCATGTGTTAGCATGTGGGAGTGAAGCCAAACAAAAAAAGCCAAAAGCAAAAAGCCACAGTTCTCAGAAATGAACAGGCATGCCACCCTTGGTGCTGAAGAAGACAATCTCCAGTGCCTGGCACTCTGACAACTGCTATTGCACCCCTCAGTCATTTGAAGTCAGTTCTCTGTGCTAACAGGAAAATCAGAGTGCACCCTCTGGACTGTGCTGGAGCAAGTCATGGGCACAGTCTGCAGAGTTTCTTGAACATCTTGTCTCCATTAAGATTTTCCCAGCCTGTCTCATCTCAGCTGATAATGCTGACTAAACATTGCCTTGCCAAGGATGGTCCCCAGCTCATAACCTCACCTACTGTGTCTCGGGGGCCAAGACTGCCCTTGCCACTTCAGGGCTGCATGCTGGTCCCCGGGGATGCTCTGGCAGGAGGGAGTTGCTGAGTGTACCCTGGAATCTCCACACATTCTTGGAGCATGCTCCTGATCCAGGGTGGTGGCAGACCTATGCCTCTGGTTGGTCTGAACTGGCTTTCCCTACCACAGTATAACAGGGTGTGCAGCTCACCAAACACCCAGCTGTCATTTCAACAGTTTATGATATTCTGGAGATGAAGCAGAAATTATAGTAATTGCTGCTGCTTTATCTCAAAACGCAATTGGCTTTTGGGAAATTGTTAGTCATACTCTGGTTGCAAAAGCAAATGGTGGGCAACCCTTACCTGTTATGAGCTCACATGTCCCTAAATGCCACAGGCAGCTAGAAATAGTGAAGCTCACTGAGAATTTTCAAGGTAGGAAAGAGTATTTGGTCACAAACAGCTGCCCAGTCCCAGCCTTACCTATGTTAAACAACTCTCTTGTGGGCAAATCATTTACTGTAATTTAGTGATCACAACCACATGAAATTCACTTCCTTATGTTGAAAAAAAAAAGAGACAGGAAAAATAGGATTAAATATCTCAGTTTATCTTTCCACATAGGTCACATGGCCAAAGTTGATTGTAAAATGTTGAAATACTAGTTTGAGGTATAGCCATTGCCAAGTGTTGTACATTTCCGTGTTCTCTCTCCCTTCCTATCATTCACAAAGATGTCACAGAAAGACAAGGAAGTTCGTTTTCTCAGGAGGCAGATTTTCTTTTTTAGTGTAAATTTAAAGTACTATTTATTATCCTTAAATCTAATCCTTTTAAACCTTGGTCCTGTCCTAGTCCCAAATCCAAAAGGAACAGCCCGAAAAAAACTTGTACAAAAGCCAAAGTGTGTAACAAAGTCAATCTGAGAGTGTCTCAAAATCTCACAGGAGCTGCAAGGAGTGGGTCCAGAACTACAAGGTGAGACCCTCATGCAGCATGTAGCCTTTTGTGAAAAGAGCAGTGCAGGTCCCTGTGGTTTTGGTGAATCTATACACCCAGGCAGGGGACTCAGGCAAAGGTGAAGTGGCTGAACCTGGTGAACTAAGGAGGTTGGTGGCTTGAATCTGTGTTTGAGACTTTGGCTCCTAAGGGTGATGGGTGTAAAGGAGTTTGGGACTCAGAGATAGTATAGTGCCTTGATTTTTCTTCCCAGCTATAAATCATAGCAGACTTCCATAATTTCTTTTTCCATGAGCAGCAGCTTATGTTTGCTGTGGTGGACGCAGCTTCAGTGCTTCAGTGCTCTGCCAGGCTGCCCCATTGCTGCTTAGATGCCTGCATTGCAGCTGCTGACCAGGACTGTGTCCCTCTGTGTCCTGCACAAAGGCTGGTGAGCCAAGGGGCCCATCTACTGGAGTGAAGCCAAGCCTTAAGGGAATTCTTAGCTTATCCATGTGGCCAGAAAGCCTCCTGGAAGGAACTGCATCTGAAAAGTTAGACTCAAGAAACTAAGGATGCCCTGTGTACAGCCAGTGCATGCATAACAAGTTTAATAAGTAACCCCTTGTCATTGCAAGCCCTGTGGAGTGACTGTAAGATACCTTGGTCCATAACCTACAGATTTGTTACAGGAGTGAGAATTGCTTATTGTAGTTATTGCCTCAAAGTTTTGGAACAAAGGACCTGCTCTAAGGGTAGGCTGTTTTGCCTCTGACTGACTTAAGTGCATTTTTCTCTCTGCTGGTTAGCTTGAGGTCACTCCTGTGGCTTGTGTAGGCTGTTTACAGGGGTTTATTTCATGCTTAATGAAGATTTTTCAGGCTTACCTGTTGCTTCCTGCTTCTCACCAGTGTACAGATTGCAGGCACTGGCTGAGCTAATGATCAGCTTCTGTGACATTGCAAAAACATGCAAGGATGGGCTCTAAGTGCAACCTGGCTGGCAAAATTTATGTGTGTGTCTTTGGAAAGAGGTGGAAAAAAAAGAACAAATGCATATTTTTCTTCACAATAAAAGTATGATGGTGTCAGCCAAAACATGAAAAGTGACCCAGCTTCCTCCAGGGCAGCCACCACCCCACAAACCAGCTGCATGCAGAAGCACAGGAACAGTCAGGGTGGGCACCAGCCCACAGCCCAGGTTTGTGGTGATGTGTCTCCAAATGTCCTGGGGAAGGATGGCTGTGGGGAGCTCTGGACAGAAGAGGTGGAGCCCCAGGGCCCATGTGGGGCAGAATTTTAATTTCCTCAGTCTGTTAGATGGAGGTGTCTGAGAACTGACACAGCCTGTTTAGACAAAGAGACAAAGACATCTGCCACCATGTTGGGAAGACACAGGCATTTAGTACATGTGGGACAAAGCTGAGTGCACCTGGGGATTTTTCCCTGTAAAGTTTTCTAGTGCAAACAGTCCTTGACTGGTCAATTCCCACATCCAGGATTTGCAGTTTTGCCTGAGCAAGGACTGTGAGACACAACTTCTATCTTTGACTAGGAACCAAGTGAATCCCAGGTCTTGTCTTCTGGCTGGAGGAAAAAAAACGGATCTAATTCATAGCTTGACAGAAAACATTTCATGTGGAAGTACTTCTACAGTACCAAATTTCTAAAACTTTCCATAGTCTCTTTCCTCTTTGGCAACTTCAACAATCATAATTGCATGGCACAGCCTTTGTGCCAAAAAACAAGGACTTGATGCCACAAAACTACCTTTTTTTATTCCCTAGCTTGCAGCTCCTCCCTGCAACACTGTTCCAACCATTTTGCTGCTAGGCAGGACCTGGCTTTAAAACTCAGTCAAGTGTGATTCAGCATTTAATTGACACAATGGAGCATAAAACCTGATTTTGCTGGCTTTGAGATGCACAGCAGAGGTAGTTTCTCTTGTTACAATGTAGGTCTCGAGTTTATTTATTTTACAGGTCAGCATGATGGGCCAGTTTTGTAGCTGATTGGCATCCAGGGAGCAGAGAGCTGTGTAAGTGCTCAGGATCACTCAGACCAGAAGTGTTAGGGGTGTAACACCAGCCACAGAGAAGTAGGTGAAGTACTGCATCTACCTTTTGGCATGTATGAAAAATGCATTTTGGATATACTCTGAATGTTTTTTTATAAATGAGATGTTGCATATCAGAGTGGTGCACTTGAGTTTCTTCTAAATCTGTTCATATAAGAGTCGTATCACAGTTGTGCTACTGGATGGTGTTTCCTGAAGAAAGCTAAAGCAGCATGGTTTTCAGCATGGTTTTTAGGATGATACCAGCCAGGGGAGAGCACATCTGTTCTTCAAGACCATGAAGAAAGACATTAAAAAAGGGAGTAGGATCACCTTAGCAGCAGTTTGAGTTGTCACAGTGCCCAAGGCCTCAGCAGAGCTCCTGACATTCCCAAGGCAGCAAGGTCATCTTGAAAGCACAATTGCATTTCTCTGGCATTGTTTATGTTAATATCCTGAGAATGACTTGCATATTTCAACCTTACGGTGAGTTAATCATTAATTAAGATCTTACAAAACTGAAGACAGAAATCAGCAGCCTAGAAAAGAAAGAAATTATCTTGTAAAGTGTATGTTTAGAAAAAGTTATGTAGATTAAAATTAATCTTGGGTAGCTTGGATAAATGGAAAATGAAAGAGAAGAAACACATTTCAAAGTGGCACAGTTCATCTCATTTGGAAAACATTGTTTTTTGTGAAGGTCATGTCTCATGTTTAAACATCTATAAAGGGCCGTGGTTTGCTGGTGGTTTCTTTCTCATCCAAGTGAATTATAGAATCACTAAGGTTGGAAAATACCTTTGAAATAATTGACCTGCTAACCTAGCACTGCCATATTCGCTAGTAAACCATATCCCCAGGTGCCACTCCCATACGCTTTTTTAACACTATCAGGGAATGGTGATTCCACTACTTTGAGCAGCCTTTCCAATGCTTCACCACCCTTTCAGTGAGGAAATTCTTCCTAATACCCAATCTAAATCTTACCTGGCACATCTTCAGGCCATTTCCTCTTGTCCTGTCACTTGTTACTTGGGAAAAGAGACCAATCCCCACCTGGTTACAATCTCATTTTAGGGAGCTGTAGAAGAGTGATCAGGTCTCCTGTGAGCCTCCTTTCCTCCAGGATAAACAGCCCCAGCTGCCTCAACTGCTTCTCACAGGAATTGTGCTCCAGATCCTTCCCCAGCTCCATTGCTCTTCTCTGGACATGCTCCAGCACCTCAGTGTGCTTCCTGTGGTGAGGGGCCCAGAACTGGACACAGGATTTGAGGTGTGGCCTCACCAGCACAAGGTACAGGGGGACAATCCCTGCCCTGGTCCTGCTGGCCACACTGTTTCTGACACAGGCCAGGATGCCATTAGCCTTCTTGGCCACCTGGGCACACCCTGGCTCATGTTCAGCAGCTCCCAGCCAGCACCTCCAGGGCCTTTTCTACTGGGCCACATTCCAGCCACTCTGCCCCAGCCTGTAGTGCAGTGCAGGACCTGGCACTTGGCCTTGCTGAGCCCCGTAAGATTGGCCTTGGCCCATTGATCCATCCTGTTCAGGTCCTTCTGCAGAGCCTCCTGCACACCAGATCAACACTCCCACCCAACTTGGTGTCATCTGTGAACTGACTGAGGGGCACTCCATCCCCTAGCTCAGGTCATCAACAAAGACATTTAACAGGACTGGCCCCAGTAGTGAGCCCCAGAGAACACTGCTCTTGACTGGCTGTCAGCTGGATGTAACTCCATCCATGGATGTAACTCTGGGCTTGGCCATTCAGGCAGTTTTTTACCCAGTGAACAGCATGCTCCTTCATGCCACGGGAAGCCAGTTTCTCCAGGAGAATATTGTGAGAGACAGTGTCAAAGGCTTTACTAAAATAAAGTTAGACAGCTTCCACAGCCTTTCCCTCACCTAGTCACTCCTAATAGTTCCCCGGTTTCTCTTTCCATTCCTTCTTGTAGATAGTTGTCAGATTTGGTATCTTCCAGCAACTGGGACCTCTTTGGTTAGCCAGGACTACTCCCTCAGACTGCCCTTCTCCACAAACTTTGTATTTGCAGCAAATTTTCTCCAGGTATGTTTACACCAAGGAAACAGCCAGGGAGTTTAGAGCACTGCAAATGAGGTGCAGCTTAGCTTTCTGTATGTTTGAAGCACAGAGCATGCTGAAATTAAAAGGATGAACCAGTTCCCAGTGCTCCTGCCTGGTAGTGAAGACATACAACAGAGATAGAGGAATTTGTGCACTGGGTGGATGGAAAGCACAGAGGGATGTTAGCTCCAGCTCCATTCATATTTAGGCGCCTCTAAAACTACATGCAAAGAGATATTTAGGTTATTCAGAGGATGCTGGAAGAATGGAGAGATGCCCAATATGCATGCTGGGAAGGTCACTGTCCTCTGCAGGTGGTGGGGCAGAGGAGTCAGTGGAGCAGTTCATCTTCTCTCCCCGCAGGAGCCTGCAGGGATGCTGGCTGCAGTGCCCTGCTCCCTGCCTGCCCCAAACACCCTCTTCCCAGCTTGGAGGGGAGCACAGCCTTGGCAGAGTGGGATGTTTCAATGAAGTAACAGTCTCTGTTTTTAAAGAATGCTTTATTCACTACATCCTAGAAATGTACCGTAAATGGAGCAAGAACTAAATAAACTCAGAGGCTTCTGACAGTACAGAGAAGAGAGATACAATAAAATATCTAAAATATCAGCTCTTTTGAGAATAAGGCACACTAGCTTTGTTTTTTTTTTATATACTTTTTTTTTCTTAGAATAGTTTGTTCTTAACCTAAAGATGTTCACATTTCAAGTTATTAGACTTACCTCAGTAGTAGTGTACATGAAATGGTTTAGAAGCAAGTGTCAAGACAGGCATGGGCAGGAGACTCAGCATGACCTGGCTGCCTGCATGCCGGGGTCCTGCCTCCATCCCTGGGTGCTGCCTGCTACTACCCTGGCACAGGCAGCACCCACTGTTGGCCAGGGGCACCTCAGGGTTTACCCTCATTGGCTCTTTTCTCTTCCTGCCATCTGGCAGGTCCCTTGTCCTGTTGGCAGGGAGAGGATTAGTGGGAGTCACCCTTCCTCTCTCCTCTGGGGGTCAGCCATGGTGTGGAGCTGGAAGTGGGCTAGCAGAAGCCCAGACCACTGGACTGCCCTTTCCTGGCCCCAGGGGCGCTTGTGCATGGCCCAAGGACCCACGCTGGTGTTTAGTGTTGAGCCATGTAAGGTCTTAGACTGCAGGACTGGCGGAGGCAGTGCTGGACTCTGGCTGGGGCTTGCCCCTTGGGCTTTGCCCAGATATCCTCCTCTCTCACCCTGCACAAGGGCAAGACCTTGGGGCTGAGGTCTGGGTGTGCTTTCAGATGTGCAGGTACAGACCATAAAAGTTTCCTGGGAAGGGGCGTGGAGGGGTAGAGTCCAACCTAATGGGTAACCTCACAGTGCTTCTGCTAATGGGTCGACAGGGTCAAGGGGAGCTCAGCTTGTCTGAGCAAGAGCACCTAAAATACAACCGCTCAATTTTGAGGCAAGGAAAAGAAGTGTATTAAAGAGGTCACTTAACTGAGCTTGATGTGGTCTGGAAGTGGTTCAGTTGTCAAAATATGGCCAATGTGAAACCCCTTTGGTATGTACTTATACCACAAAAAGTAAAGGAACATTGTTTACTGACTCCCTACTTCTCACTTTTTGTCACCAGGCTTGTGTTTACAGAGCTGATGAACTTCATACAAAGGGCAAGATATTTTTTTACCATTTTACTCTATTTTACATTAACTGCACTACGAAATAAAAGCCTTTAAACAGGCCACAAAACACTGCAATAATATATTTACTTCTTAATAAAACAAACTTTTTTATAACATTGCAATAAAAGGTTTTTGTTTTGTGGCAAACCACATACCATGTAAATTTGCGACATAAAATGACTTTAAAAATGTATATTAAAAGATATTTACAAGCTCTAAAATGTCTTAAAATCATTGGGTCTAATCACTCCCAACCCTGATGTGCATGTACAACTCCAGTCGTGGAGAAGGGGAATTAAGAGTGGAAGGGAGGCTGGGAGGGAGGCTAGCCCTGTTTCACTAGTTCTCACTACCACCCCTAGTACCTTTGAAATTTCTCATGGAGCATGATGGAGCAATGGGTAAATAATGCTGCAAATCCTCTTGTCCAGAGTGTGGCTACTCTTGCCAATAGCAGCATACATTCTCAGTCACTACAACATATACTTCAAAGAAAAAAATGAAGAGCATTGAAAAAAAGCCTTGGCTTTATACTGGATGAAGATCTAAGTCAAGACACCTCGTGCGAAACATCAGCTACTCATTTCTGAACATGCTCCAACTACAAGTAGCTTCAATAAATAGAAAATCCAGTTGCTAAGGAAAACTTGGAGCCTTTCTTTAGCTAAAAACAAGCCTGCAAATCACACTGTGAAGAGGTATGTGTGAGGAGGCTTTTTTTCTTTTCTTTTCTTTTCTCTTTCTTCCAAACAGGCAATATTAGTTACTTGTGATTTCAAATGAGAATGAGCAGATTGTATTAATGCCAGCACAAAAATGCAGAGGTCTTGCACATTTTTCAAATTGCACTTTCCAGTATAATTTTTAAATAAGATATTTGTTGTTTTCTTCCTAAAAAACAAAACAAAACAAAACAAAAAACTAAGGTATGTATTATTTAAATATTGAATATACTCTTCAAAATATATTGTTAAAACTTTCCCTAGCTGCTCATGTGTGCTTTTTAATATATAGCTGATATATTATTAAAGGCACTACAAAATAGACATCTCTGGAGTGCAGAAATTACTAAAAAATAACCTTCATACCACAAATATATTGAAAATATAACTGCTAAAAAAAAAAAGACCCTATGCAACCCCACTACAATGCTTATAAATGCATGTCGGTGGTGGGCTGGATGCACTGAGGTCCTTTGGAAATGTATGAATACAGGCATGTTAAATTTTTAAAAATAGCCTAAAAAAGTTAGTGAAAACTTCAAGCATAGAAAATATTTCAAACATGTTTTTCTATGACATTCTTCACTTTCTGCATTGTTTTACCAAGCCCAAATGTTTACTCTTTCGCAGACAGTTCTTTCTTCATAAATAGTAAAGTGTTCCTTCAGTGTGTGTTTCTCCAGCACTCTCCTCTGCTGACAGTTTCAGTACGTCTGGTAGACGTCATGGATGGGCACCTGGATGGTGGCAGCTGGGAATGCTGGGGGGATGTAGCCGGCATAGCCTCCGTAGGCAGCAGCAGCAGCAGCAGCAGCAGCAGCGTTCTTCTGTAGCGTGGCTATTGTTGCTGTGGCCGCAGCAGGTGCTGCAAATGGCACATAACTTGTCCCATAAATCCCGGCGGCAGGGATCCGCTGCACGTTGGGAGCCATGGTGTACACTGGCGTGATGGGGCGACCCTGGAAGGAAAGGGTTCAGACCTCAAAAAAAGTACTTTGTTGTAACATCCCACTCCCATGCCCTGAATGGCAAAGCCCCTAGGAGGGAAGGAGGTAATGGGGAGGGTGGGTAGTCCATGCCCTGTTGGGTGAGTGTTATGCTGTCATGGGAGGCTGTTCCCCCACTCACAGTTTGGGGCCCCCACAGTGGGGAAAGCAACGGCCCAATGTGCAGGTATCTAAAACAGGTCAGATGAACTTCAGGGCTCTTGGGCACATGACATCCTCAAGAGCATGTCCTGAACGGAAGCAGACTGGGCTTTCCGCCCACACCCCCACACTGGATATGCATAGCAGGATGTATGGGAAGCTGGAAGTATGGGAAGCAGGAACTTCCCAGGTGCTGAACTCACCTGGAATGGAGGAGGTGTTGAGACAGCTGGTATTACAGCTGCGGCTGCAGCTGCTGCAGCAGCTGCTGCACTAGCTGGGTCCTGCTGGACAGCTATAGGGTTGATGATGTGCTCAACAGTGTGGATTTTGCCATCTTCCATCATCTTGGCTGGCGGTGCAGCCTGAAACATGGAGTACTGGGCACCAATGGCAGGGATGGCCACTAGGAGAGACCGGACATATCAGATACATCAGGAGAGAGTTTCCAGGGCCTCCTGTCAAAGAGCTTTCCCTCCCAGCTATTCAAACTCTCCAGCAGTGATCCTGTGCTGCTCTTATCAGGGGACATAGCCTTGTGTGCAGGCAGGGGACCTGGGGCACCTCTTCCCTCCCCATGTGTGGGAGCACCATAGGTGATGCACAGTGACAGGCTCAGTGCTATTTTGTCCAGCATTTTCCTCCATGCTCCTGCTATGAGTGTCCTTGGGCCAGAGTCCTCCTGGAGACTGGGAGCTGTGGCCTAGATTTACACAGCCCCTTCTGACCACTGCTGCCCTTCCCACTGGCCGAGAGTATGGTCTGAACACAAGGAGTAAGAGTGTGTAATGTTCCAGTGAGGTCCCTGCTCTAGCTGTTGACCTCAAGGAATATGTAGCTGCCATACGAAGAGCTGCTCCAGGACAGAAAATTGTGGTTTATACTGCAGCCGGTCTGCTTTACATACCATCCTTTGGCCAACCCTGTGAAATATCAGCTCTTTTACCAGCATTTCCCAGGACTAGCTTGGCTAAATATGTTTTATCCCATCTGTCTGCTACAGGATCAATCTACTTAATGACATAAAAAAAAAATAAACTTCTCTTTAGGGAATTCTCCCTCATGCCAAAATTGAACAACACGATATAATTTGAGCCATGGTCTTTAAGGCAAAGAGAGAACACTCTGGTCAGAATAATAGCGTTCAGGATGATGAGTTCGTACATGGTCCAAAATGGAGCTTCATGGCTTGCTTAGGGAAGAAACATTCTTTGCTGAGCCTTCCCAGTAATCACAGTAATTGCACGTGGCCTGGAAATGTGCACTTGTAGCCCAGAAAAACCAGCTGTATTCTGGGCTGTATCAAAAGCAGTGTGGCCAGCAGGTTGAGGGAGGTGATTCTGCCCCTCTATTCTGCTCAGATGAGCAGAATGGAGTGCTGAGTTCTGGGTGTCCCAATATAAGAAGGATGTGAACCTGTTGGAACCGGTTCAGAGGATGTTAAATGAGATAGAACACCTCTGCTCTTAAGTCAGACTGAGAGAGTTGGAGTTGTTCAGCCTGGAGAAAAGATGCCTCTGGGATAAAGACCTCTACTGGACCTTTTCAGTACTTAAAGGGGACCTATAAGAAAGACTTTATGGTAAGGCCTGTAGTGATAGGACAAGAGGTAACAGTTTTAAGCTGAAAAAGGATTAGGCATAAGAAAGGAATACTCTATAACAAAGGATGAGACACTGGACTGGTTGTCCAGAGAAGTTTTGTGTGCCTCATTATTGGAAGTGTTCAAGTTCAGGTTGGACGAAGCTTTGAGCAACCTGATCTAGTTTAAGACACCTCTGCCCATGACAGGGGCATTGGATTAGATGATCCCTTCCAATGGAAACCATTCTATGACACTATGATTTCCATAACTGCCTCATATTGCACACTTCAGCATTCAGCTTGTGAAATTTTTAGCAGCAAGGTTATAAATAATGGTTGATGGAATATTATAAATAATGGTTGATGGAATAAAAGGTGATATTAGTACTTATGGAAGGTACAGTCACTAAGCCAGAAAGGAAGCCTAATATGCACACACAGGTTTCTTTCTGTGTAATGAAACTTTGCAATGTTAAAGTATGCAGTTATGCCTGGTGGAAGGAGGTGACAGAAAGCAGTACTCTTGCTCTGATCCTGGAGATTGCAAGAAGGAAGCTGATCAGATATCTTTCAGGCAGAGATGTGTCCTCCACCAGTGGACTACCACTGTTTCCTCAAGCAGAGACCCCCAACTCATGAGGTTTTACAGCTCGCCCTATACACCAAGTCCACCTGTCAGGTCAAACCAGTTTTATCTCTGGTTTAAATATCCTGGATAATTTCTCACCAAGGCAAAGAGCTCACATGCTCCATTCTGCAGTAAGTTCTGGCAGAAAAACAGTAGCAAGCATCTGGGGAATTGGGGTGACCTCTCAGGAATATTCCAACTATTTGCAAAGAAATTAGCTTTAAGGTTGATCTAAACAGTAGCAGGAACCTTTGCAGTCAATACATTTCTACTCCTCTGTTCTGGTAATGTGCTTTCAAAGTCATACCCTCTTCATAACAGAGGTAAGTCCTGCATGTGGTACCTCTTATTAGATCAGCTGATCTGACTGGGAAAACAGACCAGGTACTTCTGTGCTCAGAGGCTGGGCTGGAACTATACTATGGGGGAAGGTCTGATTAAAAAACCTGAATCTCAACATGCTTCAAGTGTAGAAACATTTTGACTTGAGCTTCAAGCTTTTGTTTGGCAGTCGAATTAAATATAGACACCACTAATAAGCATGCATTTCCAGGCTCATTTTTCAAGCATCCTTTAGTAATACCTGGAATTCCTAAAGTATCTTTGCAAACACACATAGTGGTAATATTTTCTGGTGACGAGTGGGTAGTTTTCTCAGGAAGTCTGATCTTTCTCCAACTCTAATCTTAACAGCCTTCCTTTGTCCCTAGACTTCTGACATTGTCTCATCCAGCTGTTAGGAAGAACTCTTCACAGACTTCATTAGATGCAAACTGTAATTTTCACTGACATAAATGAAACATTTTGGGAAAACACAGTAGCTCTATTATTAAGCAATGCTTAATCCTGCCATTGCAGTTTACTTGGGAAGAGAAATGGAGGGAAGACATCAGCATTTCTGCAAGAGGGCTGGTGCCCATCACCTTCAAGGACCTTCTTCCTCAGGCTACTTTTTCAAATAAAAATCTTTCCAAATAGGATCTTGAGGAATTGCAGAGCTTCAGCTTTTATCTTGTTCACCTGGGAATGGCAAGGGCTAGGTACTCAGCTGACAAAGTGGCAGAAAAAGCCAATCCCTGCCCCAGCCCTTGGACTGTCTCATCAGAGCCCAGCAGAGATGAGAGCACTCCTGTAGGCACTGCACTGCTGCAAGATGCACCCTGAGGGCTCCCTGCCTTGCTCCTTCCCTGTGCCACTGGTGGAGGTGGAGGAGCTTGCCTCAGCCAGGGACTTTCCTGCAATGGGAAAGCCCCAGATCCTTTTCTCAGCCTCGTATCACTGAAGAAATATGGACTGAACAGGAGGGGGCTTCAGCCTGGCTGGAAATCTAGGACAGGAACCTCCCAGGTTGAAATTATCATTGAAGAGCTTTAAAGAGAGGAAGATTGGTCTAAGTCACCATGTTCCAGTGTATGTGACTAGGAGAGGAAAGTCTGCTTCCTTCTAAGCAAATGTGAAAGGGGACTGGAGGAGTGGGCATTGCTTTAGTCCTTCTCTCTTTGGCCTGAAGAGCTCCCAGATATTTGTGTCCCCTATCCCACTGTGTGCCTCTTGTGTGAAGAAAGTCTGGCCAGGGCCAGAAGGAACTTAGCATAAGGGAGCACTGAGCCCCAGCCCTGGGGCCATCCCCACTGCCACAGCTGGAGTCATGGACTGACCCTGGAAGAGTCCTCACATGCTTGAGATGGACATGGAACGGGGGCCTGCCCACCACCCCTGCTTTCCTCCCCTCCTTACACATACTAACCTGCACCAGGCTTAATGGCCACTGGATTGACTGCAGGTAACTCCAAGTTGGGAACCAGTTCAAATCCTTTCTCTTGCTGTTTTCCTTTGCCTTCATGGTACCTGCTGTAAATTCCACGGCCGGCAGAGTATCCCCCCAGGTAGGAACCCCTGGGACCCGGAGCTCTGTTGCCAGCTGCACCTCGCCCTCTGCCTCGTATGCTGCCTGCTTATGAAAATAACACAGAAGATGGTGAATAATGGAGAGTGACAGCCCCGTGGGGAGCACGAGTGACTCCAGGCTGAAATCCAGAGCCTTGTGCTTAGAAATGTGGCTGCTGAAGTGAGCATGATTGAGTCATAGCTACCCTGCTTAGGAAAACAGAAGTGCCTAAGAAGCATCCAGAAAGTCTATGCTTGTTTAGCTTTTGATGTTTGTGAGCATATATTAACTGCTCATTTATGTTGATGGAACTC
Source organism: Toxostoma redivivum (assembly GCA_013397375.1). Classification (NCBI taxonomy): domain Eukaryota; kingdom Metazoa; phylum Chordata; class Aves; order Passeriformes; family Mimidae; genus Toxostoma; species Toxostoma redivivum. The sequence continues at coordinate 632,639 of VXBI01013933.1, forward strand.
TTATGGCAAGTGTTACAGGTTCAGTGCAGTCAGTAGAGAACGAGGGGATCCTCAGAGTGATTTCTGTGTGTTAGGAACAGCTTCTGGTTTCAGCTGTCCTTCAGAGACCCAACTTGTTAACTGGCTGTGACGAGACCCTGCTGAGATGGCACAACGTCATACCTGCCCTGTAACCAACATTGTCCCACCACTGCATATATTTTTACTTAAGTTGTTTAATTATTTTCTCTGCTATTTTATTAGGTGCATATAACCCACTTCCAAAAATATTGCCTTTATTCATCATAGTGACTCCACATGTGTTATGACAGTACTTTGAACACTGCAGTATTGATGTACTTTATGATGGTCTACTTGAATATTTAGACTGTTACTCAACTCTGTCATAGTTCATTACAAGTAGAAATCTGGAAATTGAGAAGAAGCTGAAATTCTTGAATGACTAGGGTTAAAAATACTTCTTGGTTTATGTGGGTGCTTTAAGAATATATTGATGTTAAATCGCTTCTTCTATGGAAATGCACATCAAATTTCAAGAAACTCTAATTCCTGTAAGTACAGGATAATTGTAATTATAATACCAGTTATAGCTGTTAGGGTTTTTATGAATAAGTGATTTTTGGTTAATTTTTAATGACAGTAACTGATAACTAATTATACATAATAAAAAATTATTTTTTCACTCACATGGTTCCTTCTGCTTGTAGTTCTCAAATGACTTTATGAAGGACAGCATTGCTGTCAATTTAATGTGGAAGGTAAATGACACCTAGAGAGTTCCTAACTAAGACTTTCCCTAACCTCCCTCCCTTTGGATAGGTCACCATACCCATGCCTCCAGAGCACTTTGTCATAGGATCCACCTCTTTGAAAGGAGACATCATAAGCTGGAATCCTTAGACTTGCTCAAACTTAGTACAACACTCATAGAACCCAGATCCCTTTGCTCCCCATCCCATGCTTGGTTTTTACCTATTCTTAACCATGTTTGATACCTCTCTTGTACTATCTTATACATTAGCAATTATTTATAGATAAATACAGTTTGTGTAGTCATAAACTAGAGTAAGACCAAACAGGAATATGACAAAAAGGCCTATAAAAGAGTATTAAGAAAAAATTGCATGGCACTAGCTGTCCTTTGTCTGAGGCAGACCTCTGGCATCAGCCTAAGATCAAACCTGCCCATCACATCCCCTAATAGTGCTTACTAACCTTTCACAAAGTAATCTCTGTTGGGCCCAATCAAGGCATTGTATGGATATCCATAGTATGCTAGTGTGTATGGATCACAAGAGTAAACATAGTTGGGCTGCTGAGTTACTTCAGAGGTTGCTGCAGCCCCTCCTTTTGCTGCTTTCTGGTAGCGAGTGTACTGCTCCTTGTCTACTGGCTTGGCCAAAGTAACCTCCAGGCATGAGCCTTCTAGTTCAACACCATTAAGGTTGTTCATGGCATGAATGGCATCTTCCCTGGTTGTAAAGTGCACAAAGGCGTAGTCACGTATTTTTTTCACTCTCTCTACGCAGCCAGGGTTAAACTGACCAAACACCTTTTTAATGGTGTCCTCTGTGGTCTCAATCATTAAATTCCTCACATATAGGATTTTAACAGTCTCCATGACATCTTCATCCACATCTATCTCTGGTTCTGCCCAGTCAACAGCAATTTGATGTCCCCACAATTGGATCCTTCCTGGCATGAGTTTTCTCCTGGCCATGGCTGCTGCTCGGTGGCTCTCATACTCCACAAAGGCAAAGCCTCTGTTCTTCATCTTATCTGCGGCGCTGGCATACACAATGACATCCAGCACACCTTCTGTCACCTTGGCAATCTCTTCCAGGATCTCCTCTCTCTTCTTCATCTTGGGAATGCCTCCGATGAAGAGCCGGCAGTTGTCCACGCTGCAGCACACGCCCAGCAGCCTGCCGGGGCGGATCTCGTAGTTGTTCAGCTCCCTGACGGCACGCTTGGCCTCGTGCTTCTGTGTGTACATGACGAAGGCGTAGCCACGGTTCTTCCCATCAAAATCCATCATCAAGCGCATTTCGTAGATGCGGCCGACAGACTCGAAGACGGGGACGAGCTCATCTTCGTAGACGTCACGGGGGATTTTGCCCACAAAGACTTCACAGCCACGCGGAGGGTGCAGCCCCTCCCAGCCGGGAGGAGGGCCCCCATACTTGCGCTGCCCGTTCTCCTGGATCATACTGTATCCAGTGCGGGCCATGAGGGCCAGCAGAGCTGCCTCGTTGGGCGCACCAGCAACACCTTCAGGCACTTTTGTGGTGGCCACATTAGCAGAATCATTGCTCATCCTTGCAGTGGAATCCTCAGCAGTCATGGTGTCAAACTCATTCACAGTGTGATGAAACCTGGGCAAATAAAGAAGGAGGACACTTGTTAAAAGCTATTAGTTACCATCAGAATTCCACCTCTCTCTTTTATTTTCCTGTAGTTGTTCTGCAAGTTTGTTTTTCAGACTGGGATTAAGGCTGCAGAAGAACAGAGGAACAAGCCACACCAGGCTGAAGAGTGATACTGCAGGGGTAATGCATCCTGGACATAGGCAAAGCTCCTCCTTGAGGGAATGATCAAGAATCACCTGCCCACACATCCCAGGCATCGAGTGCTGCTGTCACAGGACACCAAAGGCACATACATGAATAGATGCCAACGAATACCTCAAAATCTCCTCCAAAAGAACTTTGAGACCCTTGTCTTTTCTTTGAAATAGTAGGAAGGAGATTATACAGAATTGGGAGAGAGAAGAAACTGACAGGAAGCCAGAGGTACCCATCTACAGAAGGCCAGAGCCTTCTCCTCCCTCTCAGACACTCATCAGTTAATCTATTTCCTCCTGAACAGCACAAGCACCAGGTGCCATATTCCATGGTGGAAGGTGGCAAATGCATGAGAAGCACCAGACAGTTTCCATTTGATAACAACCCCTTGCTCCTCTAGACCACTACAGTAACTGCCACGTAGGAAATAATAAATACACTTTAGTGGTCAGGGTGGGGGGAAATTCTTGTTCTTTTGGCCAAAGCAAGCTTCTGAGTTGCCTACTGCTTGTGTTACAATGTCTGACATGTTTGTCCCTTCCATTATTACAGCAGGATTTGACAAAAGCTGAAGAGAATCACTCCTTTATGAGAGGCAGCTTACTTTAGACCAAGCAAACAGCACAGCACTGCAAGCCAGCAAAAGAAAGACAAATTTCAGAAACCTTACTCTGCATTTGAACACAGGCAAAGAGCAGGAAATGCAAATATACAGGAAATGACCATGCTAATAACCAAAATTGCAAGACAGTGGGCTTTCTTTCAGAGCACAATTAAATAAGACACCTTGGGACTCTGAGAGTAGTTCATTGACTTCTAAAGCTTCAAGGGTCCATCAGACAATTTAATACAAGTGAATTGTATATGACATGGACCATTACATTTTAGTGTTATTTGCACATTAGGTGCTATAGCATTTATCTGAGTAAATTGTATCTTCCACAAGGACCTTGGCTTTAAGGAATCAGAGAGCTGTGGACCCTGCCATGTCCCTGTATGTCTTGTTTGCTAACCACTCCATCGTACAAGCGAGTGTGCAGTATTTCTCATGAGAATTTGGCTGGCTTTTGCTTCCAGATAGGATTAGATAGACTAAAGTGTCTTTCAAGTCCTCTGCCTATGCCTTGCAGCAGTATTTAACTCATTTAATCAAGACACAACTCTGTCTTTTGAATAAAACTTGTAGGCTGAACTCACAATTAGTTATTTTTTTCACCTAAAATTCTTGTTTGTTGGTCTTTGAACAGTTCTCTAGAGTTTCAGCCTTTTTCACCTTTGGTATATAGAGGGCTGAAGATTATTCCTCCTTCTTCTCCCCATGTCTCTGTCTTGCCAAAGCCTGTTTCTTCACACCTTCTCACTAGCAAGTCACATGGAGCTGGGTGATTTTTTTTCTATTCTAACCTCAAATCCTTTATAGAAGCACCACTTGCTCTGGTTGTGTTTCGTATAGCAGGCATGACTTGTGTATATTACCCCTGAATGCCACAACCTTGCATTCAGCCCTATCCCAAACTACCTTTTCAGTAGATCCCACTTATTGAATGTTACACAATTGGTCCCTCCCCATTGTGTTTTACAACTCCATCAGTCTTCCCTTCACTAATTTATTTGTCATAATTTGCATTCATCACCAGTCTGTTGATGGAACTATCAAAATACACTGACCCTTATAGGACACTGCAAACCACCACAAGAAATGCTCCCAATATATGGGTTTGACAGGGTTATTTATTTTTTTAAAAAAGGATAAAATTTCAGAGAAGATTTTTTTTGTATATAGTTGTCTTATTCAGTGAGACACAGGTTTCTCTCTGTCCCATAGGGACTCATATACCGTTCATCTGAATGATTTGTCCATTGCATTGGTTACCACCAAGGAAGATCTTTCATTAGTACAGCAAGCTCAAGTCCACAAAAATATCGGCACAAATTTTAGGCACCAAAGTCTGATTTGTATGGCTCACAAAATCCATTTAAATCCTGGTAACCTCAGCACCTCAGATTTTTTTCAGAAAAGCTCCTGAGCTGCCCAGAATTGTGCTGGTCTATACCCAGAGATGCCTCGGCATGAGCAGGACAAACTCCACCAAGCCTGGTTCATCTCCTAAATGCATTTGGGAATGGGAAACCAGACCTCTGAGCTTTGGTCTGTGGTTAGACCTGCATGTGTTCCTGCATGTGTTCTTGGGCCACGAGTGTTGCATGTTGATGCTTCTGAACCATTTTAAAAATATGGAGAAAATATTTAAAAATTTGGAGAGCAGAGAAGAAGATAAAGAAAGTGGAGGGCAGTAATAGTGATGCTGATGCTCAGGCAATACTTTAGTAAACACAACTCCTTTGAAGCCAGGTCTGTCATGGATAGCTTCTTGAACAGCTGTTGATACACATTTGTCTCAGATTCAGATATTACCCTTTAACAGTCAGATATTTGAATTTTATTCCTGGAAATTATTATAAATAATTAAGAAAATTAAGGCAGTGTAAAGCAGCTTCATTTTTCACTTGACAATTTGCCCCTAGGAGTGTAATTTCACCTTTCTTGGAATAAAAGCAAAGGTAGTTATACAAACACTTTGGTGGGAAATAATCATTGCCTTTATATGGGCCACCTGTTGGCAACTGAAATACTTATCACCCCAAGTTAGGCTAAGTTTAAAAATTAGCAATTCCATTCAAACCACCTGTTTTAGGTCAACATAAGTCTCTATAGCTCTGTTACCTGCAAGGCTCTGTGTCTGGGACTGTAGTCTGGAAAGCTACAGACGATTGCTGGGTTTGTGGAGTGAGGGGAGATGAAACAGAATCTCCCCTGACCTCCAAAACCAGTTGGTAATTCAATGGCCATGTAGGATATTGCATGTTCTCCAGCACTTTGCATTGCACCAGCAGGATGATTTCTCATATTGCAAGTTGTACATGAAGTTACTTCTAACTGCTGCTGGCCATCCTTGCTGCAGACACTGCCATACACCATTTGTGATAGTGCATAATTAAAAATTCCTTGTGAATCTAAAAAGCATTTATCCCTATGTAATTTATTTAGAATCAAGATTAATGATCAAATATGGTTTGGGGTTTTTTTCCTGTGCAGCTACATAAACCTAGGTTTCATAAGCAGGTACTATCTAAGAAAGTTATAGAGTCCATATAGCCCTAATTGTTGTAACTAAATACAACCTTAACAACTTGTTCATTGCCACGTTATAAAATCAACACCTTTACTAAGTTCAGGTATCATTTACCAGAACATTTATCATCAGTGATCATCTGTGGCTTCATGAGAAAATGCACAGGCTGTCTAGTCTGAGAGCTCTTCTCTCTTGCTGTTACTGCCTTTCAAAATGGGCTACAGACACAATCTAACCCTTTTCAGACTGAAATGCAATCCCTCTCCAGAAAACACTTTTCAAAAATACCAGTTTCCAAAGTGTTCAAACCTGCTTGTGCATTTTTTAAGTCAACAGCCATCAAAACTTGCTATCATGTGTTGTGGGTCTACACAAGGCATGAGCTGGTACTGTGGGTCTAGTGGCCTTAATAAAGCCGAGCTGATTTCCAACATCTGATATGTGAGATTAATGCTAGAAGAGGCATAAATTTAATCTCCATTAAAATGAAGTGTCTTGTGAAATCTAAGTACTTGGTTTCTAGGCAGTGAGGAGGAACCTCCTCCAACCACCTGATCTTGATAACACAGATTCAAAAAAGAGAGACAGACAAAAATATTTTTAACAAGAAAAGTTGTGTTTTGGAGACAGCTAAGTTTTAAATTACTCATTATCAGGACTGAAACAAGTCCTTGGCTTCTTTTTAGAAAAAGGTAAATCTTGCTTGATTGTTCAACACCATGTTAGATGGATGCTAACATCTGCCAGCCTACGAGGAATGATGCTTACGAGCCCCTCAGCTCAGCACCTCTGTTCCAAGGACTCTTCCTTGCACAGGTGAACTCTCAGACATATATGCTTCACTGAAATCACTTGAATTTCATTTTACATTGCTTGTGAAACTCCTCTGCTGCCAGTAGGAGGGATGTAAATTGTTCTTGCCCTAAATATTAATTACCTTCTTTTTACAGGTATTTTTTCCCCCCACATCCCAGAATATTAAATAGCAAACTTACTGTGTTGGCAGTGACTGACCTAAAGCATACTGTGAGCAGGCTGATTAACTGAGACAGGTATTTTATTAAGTAGAAATACCACACCTTGATCAACAACAATACAAGGCCAAATGGTGATGTCGCTTGTCCCAGGGCAAAGGCACCTTGGGGCCCCAGCGAGAAAGCAATGCCCAAAGTCCACATATCAACTTGTCCCTGGGTTAGTCCAGCACTGGGCAGTGCCCTATGAAGTTAGGCAGGCACGTTCTCCTCTGTTGATCCTAGTGTGGTCAAATAGGCTTTTACAAACACAGATACCCAGCCAGTGTCCTTGTGGCAGTAACTGTGTCCACTTCACTCACATGCTCCTGTAAAATGAGGTTGTTCATGTTTGGACTTAATTCATCCCTCCAATTTTGTGTTACATAGATTTAGTGGCATCATGTGTCCTTCTGTGGGTGACACAACTGCCAGCACTCATAAAGCCTGGGAACAAGCGCCAGCACCACCACAGGCAACAGGAGAGACCAGGGAGATGTGCTGTCTCTGTGATAACTGCCCAGGGGAGAGATGAGACACCTGTGCCCCACCTAGAGACCCTGAACCATAACAACTCCCACTGAGCTGACAGGGTGTGTCCTCATGGGCACTGCACAGCTACTTCTTCCTTCAAGAAACTGCCACAGTTTTGCATTTTTAACCACAGAAGGAAAGACAGTTGCTGAAATTTCAAATACACCCTGTTGGCAGAGGGAAATAACAGCTACTGGTTTAAATGTGACCTTCCTAGTATTTTACTTGAAATAATAAGGGAAAATGTTAATCCTGATGATGATGATAGGCAGGAGCTCTAAAAGCATGGCTGTCATTAAAGTTCTTTATTTTCAAATCCTGACTCTATTCTCAAAAAAACTTTATATTCATAAAATGCATACAAAAACAACAGCTTATTAAGAACAACTGTGTAATTTTATGACAAACATCAAACGCCCCAGAAATGCTCCTGCTGAAAACCCAGGAGCCTGTTTAGAGGTCTATTGCCTGAACAGAAAAATTCAACGGCCTCATCAATTCTAAATAAGGAAGTGATTAGTGCATTGCTTCAAGTGTCATGTGCAAGTTTAAAGATAATTACAGTATCATTATACATCACTTTGCTCTTTCTTGCCAAGATTGTCACTCTTTTCCTCCTCATTATTTTCATAAATGAGCTGAACAAAGCAGGTGTCTTTGAGACTGTTGCCGAAGCTGAGCCATGCCATGCCCAACTGCAGGATCCAGGGCCAGTGTGGGGATCAATAGGAATTGGATCACTCTTGGTTTCCTACATTCTGCCGTTAATGAAATGCAGGTGTCCAAAGCTGAAACTTGTGATGGGTCAGTGCAAGAGACTGCAGCATTTCAGCACAGCTTTTTGGCCAAGGCCCTTTTCTGAAGGTCTTTCAGGCAGGAAAGGAAAGGTTACAGGGATGGATGATGCCTTCACCCTTTTACAAAAAAGCAATACTGAGGCCAACAGGCCATGACAATGTCTGCAATGTGCCAGACACACTTCTTTGCCCGCAGCTGAACAGAGTAAAGAAGTTGCCCCAGGCTAGGTGAAACATTTTGAAAAGGTGAATTTTCTTAATCTGGACCACTTTGGCAAATTTTGGCAAAACTCTATGGAAAAAGCGGTGAACTGCGTCAGCAGACCTGAAGGGGCAGGAACAATGGCTGGCAAGAGACTTGCTGAGTAGCTTGTGATGAGCAGCTTGGAAGAAAGTAACCTCAGAGATCATTGACAATGACGTGTCTGTCTGCTGTGCAATTTATCCTGCTGCCAGCACTGCTAAAGGGCTGCTTATTCTCATCATCATCTGCATGCCTCAGTTGGGTCATTGAACTTGTCCTTCCTCAACTTTTTGGCTCAGGTGCTGCACAGAACACAACGACATGTGCATGGAGCAGCATTTGCTGCACCATGTATTTCCCACGTATGTTCAGACAAGAACATGTAGAAGCAGAGGCTCTCTGCCCACTAGAAGTCCTATACTATAGAGAGCAACAGTGCCTGAGAGGTAGGATAAAACCAGCCTACTACATCCTGAGGCTAACTGCTGAAATTAGGACAAAAGGAAACAGCCTCAAGTTGCACCAGGGAAGGAAAGATTTCTTCATCCAAAGAGCTGTCAAGCACTGGAAAAGCTCCTCAGGGATGCGGTTGAGTCACTATGTCCAGAGGTATTTAAAAGATATGTAGATATGGCACTTAGGGACATGATTTAGTGGTGAACTTGGCAGTGTTCAGCTAATGGTAGGACTCAACAATCTAAGAGGTCTTTTCCAACCTAAAGATTCTATGATTTTATGAAATTCCCACTTCTGCTATGGTGACAATTGGCATTCTAATCTAAACCCTATCATCAGAGTTCTGACCATTGATTTCACTGCAAGAGTTCATATTTCATGCTTAAACTTCAATTTTATTCTGGTCAGTTAGTTGTGTTCACTTTGTATGGGATAAGTTAATGTTCAGGGCCTGAAAAGCACTTTTTAGGGAGGATTTACTGCAGAGGGTCTGTGCACAGTTTTCAGTTGCTTAAATTTGTCCTAAGTGGCTAAACATGTTAAAAATTATTGGTTCCATTTAAAATTCACCAAAATCTGTTGACTTTGACTTTTGATTGTATTAGGTTCAAAGAAAGAGACAGAAAATAAAGTGTGATATTTCTAACAGTACTCACATCTAACATGACTTCCCTGACATCAGTTATGAGACTCTAATGGCTACAAGAGGGATGTATTTAAGATAGGGATGAGCACTACAGAAAATTCTACTTTAAAGGTCTTGCAGGGACAGGTTGTGTTCTCCAGGCACCAATCAAAAGCAATGTATTTGGCTTTAAAAATTGTAACAAAATTACCAGAAATTGATTATGTTTTTCTTGCTCCTTTTTAGGAGGAAAACACCTGAAATTTTTCTGTAAATTAACATCCTGGAATTTCCCAGGTTAAAACTTGAATGCTAATCAGATAATTCAACAAGGAATTTGTAGAGTCAACAGTTGGCTACAGCTTCAAACTAGAATTTGAAGGTTAAACTTCTTATTTTCACCATTATCATTAGAAAAATAACAATCACAGATCTAATTCCCTTAACCATATTATACCAGTTCCCTTGGCCTATTAACCTTACCTCACAGCAATTTTATTTACAATTTTAAAAATGGAGCTAAAATTATGATTCCCATACGAAATAAAGTCACCTTGTGTTGTGCAATTGTCCTGCCTATTTCTGTTACCAACCCCCTCTGCATCATCTTTCTATGGTGTATTTAATCTTGTGTGTGATTCACTTGCATTATCTGTAAGCACTATCCATGACTGGCAGTGAGCATTCCCAGGAGGAAGGTCCCTCAATGACCTGACCTCCTGCTTAAAAACTGCAAAAATTATATTCAATGACATGTGAATGATGATATTTCAAATAATAAAGTAAGAAAACGTTTCTGAGCAAAATTTTGTCTCCTGCCATGGCTTTTTGATGATAACAAGTCAACATGTGCTCAGGAATATATGGTTTTACCATGGCAAGGACGAGTCCATGCTCATGAAAAAGTTATTGATGCATCACCAACACCTGGAGAATCCTACTAACATGACTCTGCTTCTGAAATGTGAATTTTGTTAATGCAATGTGTGTTTCTTGGGTGTTTTTATGCTACTGCAGTGCCAACCAGCCACCTCAACTTAAACCACTTTTGAAAGAAGTTTGGGTAAGCAAAACCCAGTCTCCTCCCTTATTTTATAATGCACTTTTCTGCAAGTCATTCAGAACTTTGTCCAACAAGTTGTGTAACCCCGGTGTTATCCTGTTTGCCCCAGCTCCATCTTTTACCCACTCCAGTTATACTAATTCATAACTCTCACCTATTTTGATAGGGCTTTTTACTGGCTGAGGCTGAACATATTACCCTGTAATATATTGAAGCCATATGTTGAGGGAAGCTGAGAAGATGAGACATGGTTTGTGTAATCACTGTTATCAGCTGTCTAATCAGGAAACAGCATAACCATTCCTTTCTATTCAAATTCCCATATTTTAATCTAGTCAATAAAGTCTATAATTACCACGATCAGACAGGAAAATGTGTGATATATAAATTCCAGTGTAATCTTTCCTATTCTGCATGAGCTGTACTTGATGGGAAACTTTTTGCAGTGTTTCTTTACCAAAAATGCAATTAAACACTATTCTCTGCAGAGATGCTGATACAGATGTGTCCTCCTCATTAACTGTCTGCTTTAGAAAGCATTCTGCTTGGAAAGGGAGAAGTTTCATCCAGGATGGACTAGAAGCTCACAAGCTTTTGCCATAAAAAGGACAGGAGAAGCAATGTTCTGCAACTGAAAAAAACAAAACCACAACTAGACTCATCTGTTAATCATTACACAGAAAAGATAACACATTCAATTATTTCACTTCTTGTCCTGAAGAAAATCTTATATATGAACATGGTGATTTAATTCAATCATTGAAAATGTCTGTCAAAGGCTTTGCTGAACTCTGGTGCAGGGATACGCGTGGACGCGCTTCTTCACTTTTGTGACACAGGACACTTTATCTATCTGTCTGTCTGCATAAATATTACAGAAATATGTTCCACTCTGCAGTGCAACCAATAGTATCTTAAAAAGTTCATAACCTACAGTTCTCTTTTCAGCTTTTCTGATGAAACTACTCTCCTGGAGATCCCAGAGTGAAACATAACACATCCTGCCTGTTCATATAAAGTCTACTCACTTAATTAAATTTATTACAATAAAAATAGCTTCAGAATTTTCAGTTTACCCTAATCCCATGCACTACTTTCATTGCAACATTCTAAGCTTTGCGTATACCACGTGAGCACTGCAACAACAGGGGGCCCAACCTGCAACCCTGCTTTCAGCAGGAGGCAGAGATTCCAGGAAAGCTGAAAGTGGCTCAACGTGTTCCCTCCCCCTCAGGTCACTGAAATGAAAATCAACATAAAGCAAACCACAGTTGGGATGTGAACGTTCACTACTGAAAGTACATTAAACTCACAGCATTTGGCTTAGTCAGTGGCTGGGGTTTTGTCCTTTTTTTTTCCTTTGTGCACTGACATTTGACCCTTTTTATAATATGCACCTTGCACCACTGAAACCCAGCTAGTTATTAATTAAACTCAGGTACCAATGGCTGACTTGTACATATCACCATTTTAACTGCCTGGCGCTGCCCAGGAGTGGGGGCTGGAAGTCAATCGTTTTTCCTGTGAAATTCTGTCATGTCGGCAGAAAGGAGCTGCAAAGTGCAGCAATTTGTGCTGACCTCTGATCTAAGAAGTTTGTACAGACCTTTGAACGCTGGATTGGAGAATTGAGAAACAAGATTTACAAGTACAAGGAAGAGATTTTCAGCATTTGTTACCTGTGCCCAGTGTTAATATTACAAATTTAAAAAAATGTTTAACCAAGGCAGGAACTCTCTCAGGGGGCAACTCTCCTATGCTGGGTTAATTCAAGACAATTTAAGTCTACTGAATTTAAAGCTCACTTGGAAATACCTGTGGTTTTGAAATGAAATTTCTGTTCACTCCAGAAAAGGAGTGGGATTTGAGACAGATATAATTTGAAATTCACCTTTTGTTGACCTTAAGTGTGATTATTTCTTTTTTAATTAGAAGCTGAAGAAAGAAGACAAAGATAATTTGATTCAATATAATTTCTTCAGCAAAGACTGAGCTGAAATGCAGAATTGAATGGAAATTATTAAAAAGAGTAGCAAAATGATGACTCCTTTGTTAACTTTATTTTTATGCAAGAGGTTATCTAATCTTGGTTATATAGTGCAAAGCTATATGAGAAACCCATGGAAAAATAATCACACCAACAACATTACAACAGACAGTCATGTGGCCTTGTCTTGACAAACATAAAGGACAGGTTTGAAGTTTTGTTGGATTAACCGTGTCAATTTAATTAAAAATCTCTCTCAACTCTTATACATACTGGCAAGGTCTTTGGTGCAACACCATCAGCTAACACCAACTGCAGACTGCGTTGGGTGTGAAGGCCTTCAGAGATCAGCTGTGATAATATGATTGAAGAAGAGGTCCCTTCTGCAACCCAGCCTGCCAGGCCATGGAGCACTGCAGAGGACAGCAGTAACATTTGCCATGGCATCCCTCAAATGTTCTGAGCACAGGCTGTCATCCATGGCAAGCTTGGATGCACAAAGGGAGAGGGAATGCTTTACAGATACATTTTGAATCATGGTTTCAATCCCACCTAGCTCAGGACAGGACACCATTATATACAGCTGCTGCATCTGGTACACATGTAAACTGACATTTTTGTCATTGATTTTAATTGAACCTTACTTTCAACAACTACATTTCTTTTTTTTTGGGTTTAAGTTCAAACTTTGCTATTGTTATCACACTGACCCCAATAAAACAATTAATTAATAATTAAATAAAGAAGGGTGAAAAGATTAATGTCACGTGTCCAATGTCACATACAAGTCTTACACATTTCACATGCTGCTTAAGTAGCATAAGAGTAGTAATATCAAAGCTGACTTTCTTTAAATGCTGTCAAATTTTCAGTATGCCAATCGAGCTATATAGATTATATATGAATAATACTTGCATATATACCCTGTTTACTTAAAACTTCCTAGTCACCTTCAATATACAAGCCCCAAATTCAACATCAAAAACTGATAATCCACTTTCAAAGTTTGATTTTTTATATCAATCTCTTGAAAAAGCAGAACAAAATACCAGGCGGCGCAGAAAATGGCAGAGACTGACTGAAAACTCAATGTCAAGCAGCTGAAATTGGCTACTTTTTACTTCATTAATTTAAGATAGCAGAAAAGATATCTCTGAAACATGATTTTAAAAGATATCTCTGAAACATGATTTTGTTTCCTTCCATCTAAAATATCAGTGCTTTCGTGTTCATTGTTCTGACATTTGTTTTGCTATTTGCTATGCAAATTCTTTTAGATATTCACATGTTGGTCTCACAATCTTACAGGCAGTTGCTTAATTCTCAAACAGCCCCTTAGGACCCTCTAAAGGAAGGCAAACCCCTGAACCCATACCTTGATGATGACATACTTTTGGTCTGAACTCCCTGATAAATGAAACCCAGATAAAAAGCCCTACAGAGCAAACAAGATTTCCCTTACCTCTCCGCTCCTGCAATCGAAGTGCAACAGGTTAAGGGGACTTGCACCTTTGCCTGAGCAACCTTTCTTCCTAATGGCAAGAGCTGTGCAACCTGGTTATAGAGTTTATGCATCTCTTTATTGGCCAGCGAGCGTTAGCCATTTAAATTCCTTGGGAGTCATTTGTTAAGGGCTCTTAGGCTGAGGCTAAGTGGGTGGGACGGAGGGAGAGGGGATGTTAGTGCTGCCAGACGCAGAGAGCTCTCCAAAGTGGTTTGAAGATTAATAGAAAACTATCTGCAACGAAGGGATCTTTGGAGGGAGGGCTGCATCCAACCTTCAGGGAAGCACTGGAAAGAGAAACTGTAACATTTTCACAGGTAATAAGAATTAGAAGAGAAAGATTTCATTTAAAATTCAAAACTTGGAAAAAAAGGAGTGAAACATGTACAAACAACTCCTTCCTAGCACAAGGCGTTGTGCAAATAGCTTGGGTTACTCACAACAGATAAGATAAGAAAAGGGCATATTTTGTTTGACTGCATGAGGCTTTTTCAGTGAAATATTTTGTTTTCTTTATGTTGTCTGGCAAAATTATTTCAGGCTGTGCTGAATCAATTTACCTTTGGTTGTAGGTAAAACAAAGGGTCTGCAGCTCCTAGAGTGAGAAATAGATTTACTGATCATGTCGACGGTGGGACGGCAGGAATAACTCAGCCTATGCCGTGTACCCGACATGCACTGTGTCAGCAGTAAACACGGAAACTCCAATGTGTTTGCTCAAAAGGAAAAAAAGCACCTGGTGCAGAAGTAAAAGTACAGGGGTGGTAAAACATGATTCATGACAGTAGAAATGGTCTGTACATAACAACGGAGCATTAGGCCCTGGGTGCACTTAGGCAAAGCAAACAACACACCTTCTCAAGCAGCCAAGAGGAGGAACTGCTCCGAAACACTCTTTGGATGATAGATTTGCCTGGTTGGCAAGCAGCGTGCACAACCAGCCGGCGGGAGAAGAGGGAGAAGGGCTAATTTCTGGGAAAGGAGACAGCCTGAAGAAGGTGAAAAAACAAACAGCATATTGCAGCAGCAAAACAACTAGAGTTTTCTGTCCTTTCTCAGGTTTTTTTTTTTTACCATCATAACCATTCCTTTCTTCTTTCTCTCCTTTTTTACTGTTTTTTTCCCACCCCAAAAAGAAAGCTTGATCCAAACCTCCATCCAAACAGCACACAAGCAACAACCTCAGGGCATCCACATGTGCAAGGAAAAATGTCTCAAACTCTCAGTGACAAACCATAAATACAAGTATGTTCTGCACAGGAAGCACTGTCAGTTTGTTTGAGATGGTCCTACATAATGATTTTTCTTGTTTTCTGAGTCCTTTAGTCTGGGCATGTAAAACTTAACAAACAACCTTATATTGCCAAGTCAGAGGCTGGCCAATAGGGAAGAGGGGTAAGGGAGTCAGTGAGTGTAGAGATAAGCCCTCTAATATTAAAAGGCTCCAAGTTAGAGAGAAAAATGTGGAGGATGGCAAAGACTGGCAAAAGAAGCATCTTTGTGGCAGTTTCTGAAGGCAAACACGAAGGAGAGCTGTTCTACTTACACTGCAAACCAATGGGTGATTGCGATCACTCTGGTCTGGATTTTTATACTTGTTTATCCACTGTGCTGGGGCTGCAGTGTGTTAGGCACTGTACAAACACACCTGGAGCCTGGATCCTGGTCTCAGAGTGCTGGCAGCCCAAGTCTACTGTGCAAGTCTTTCATCTTCAGAATTCATCCCTGCAAATGTTAACCCGTTAGCTACAAGAGCTGCAGAGAAGCAGGTACTGCCCTGCAGGCAGGGAAACTGCAGCAAGGAAATTTAAATAGTTTACCCAAGACCATGGAAAAAATCAGTATCAAAACTGGAGTTACAATCTAGGAGATTCTTCCAAAATAAGATCCATGCCTCAATCCCACTCATCTCTATAAGAAAGTAAGTATAAAAAATTGGCAGTTATGAATTTGCAAAATTCCATCAAATTAATTGATTTATAAAATCCAGTATCTTTCTCTTACTTCATATTTTTCTGTTGGAAAACAAACCAAACTTACTTAAAAGTATTTAAAAGTGAATCCTATCAGCTACAATTGTGTGTGTACTTGAATGCCCAGAGAAGACTATTCTGGTGTAAGTGAAAAAACATTGATGCTCGTGAGCTGATGGGCTCATTTTTGAAGGCTGTTCAAATGCTATGTCAATTAGGATCATGTAAGGAGGCCTCTCAAACCCTTGGCTTTCATTTCATATGATCAATTTTAGCCCCATCCTATTGTTAGTTTCTAAGTTATTTTCCCATTACTGTTTAAAGCAAGGATCATCAACAGATCATCTGTTGCAGAGTATTCTGAGGTGTTACCATTCTGAGTGGCAGAATTTAAAGATATATTAATTTTCTCTGCAGGCTGTGCTTTTATAAGGAACTTCAGAAGTTTGGGCAGAATTCTGCAGTGTATCTCCCAGCTTTCCCTGACATTAGACACCTGATTTCCTTTTACTTCAAAACCACTGTGTTCATAATGATTGCATGACTCCTTATATACTTATTTATGGTGACATGTAAGGAAGAGTGGAAAAGTGTTAAAGGCAGAGCCATGTAAGCAGCAGGGAGGATGGATTGTATATACACCACATGTTCCTCTCTTCACACAGCATCCATTGCTCTTGGGTAAAAACATAAGCACTTCTTTCCTAATGGACAGCTGACTACAATGAATAAAACCCACCCATGGTTACAATAATAATATACATATTTAGTTGTTTTGTAATTTAAAATATTGACAGCGAAGGAGGGGCTAAATCCTAAGAGATGTGAAAGGGAACAGACCAGACCAGTCCATGCCCATGTTTCCCTTAAACCTTCCATTGCCTATTATTCTTTCCTGTAGTGGGATTGCAGTGAAAGATTTTTCCTAAATAATTATTGTCCTGAATGCAGTGATAAAAAAGGCTGGAAATTTGAAGAAAAAAAGTGATATTCATTGGAATATGGTAATGCCTGTGAATGGGGACCTTCTCTCTGATGCAGAAAAGACTTCCAATGAGTTGGTGCTTCCCCTCAGCTGTCTCTCTTCTACAAGCAGACACAACTGGCCCTTACTGATGGAGTGTACCAGGCTCCTCAGTATGATGGCAAGCACTACTGAAGCATTGGATCTGCCTTCTGAGATTTTTAGAAAGACCAGACCCAAATGCATTGGGAGATCCAGAGGCTGACCACAGGCTTATCATTTTATTGGCAAGATGTCATTGTCTGGATAAGAGTGAGTATTTTTCATTATGGTAGTAAAGAGGTTTTCAGGAGATATTTCATGATGGAAATGTAGCATTATGTGACAGTGCAGACATGTGAACAAGTGAAATGAGAAGGGAGAGTCAGGAATGAGCAATAGGTTGGCCTTTAAGGTTTTATTTAGCATTCAAAAACTACTGAGAGATTGCAGTGGAATGAGAAGGGAATGTACCAAATAAAATATTTCACTGAAAGGACACATGAATTTAAGAGTGACTGGTAAGGTCTCTAATTTCAATCTCAGAAAGTCTTGATCAGTATATTCACACATAAACCCAGTATCAGTCACAATACAGCCACAAAATTTGGCATCTCATAATGTAACAAACAGCATTTTTTTCCTTTTCTATAATTTCCTTCTCTTTTTAACAAAACCACTCTGTATTTGGTGGAACAGGTTCTCACATATTTATAGAACAATTTTATTGCCTATTTGAATGTTTAAAGTGACAACACCACTTTATTTAAATTAACAACATGTTCTTTTACACCTGTTCTTATATAATGTGAGTTAATACAGCAGATTTTGTCATTTCCTGACTTTCTTAAGCTATTGCTGACCAAAACCCGGAGAGATCCTTCAGAGAACAAAAAGTCTGTAACAGGTACAGCTTTCCAAGTTCTCTTATATCCAAGCTTCTTCTATGCATAATCTCTGTCAATGTTTTGATTTTTACCTTGCCACATCACAGAGAATTGCCCTTTTAAAGATGGACTCCCCATCTGCTCTGCCAGCCAGCCACATGCTTTATCCCATCATGGAGATGATAAAACCACAGACCTGAAGGTGGAATACCAACAGGGAGAAATTTGGCCAAGGACACCTTGGGCTTTCCTGGTTTGTTTTTTAGTCTTAGGCTTCTCTGGTTCATGGGCAGTGGGATTTGCTCTGATAACCTTTACAGTCACTAGGCAAAGGTTTTGTTCTACTTTTAGCAAAAATCTATTTTATTGTCATTCTGCAATGAAAGTCAGCACAGAGGATCACTGTAATAATCAGGCTCAGTTTCCCCAGGTAGAATTGAAAGCAGGCTTTAGGTTCCAAAATATAAGAAGACAGATAATGAGTAAACTCACGGAGTAATAGATTTTAATTAGCACACAAAATAGAAGAAAACCAGCAAAACACAAAGTTGGGTTTTTTTATATATGGCCATAGCCATTACATTTCTGTGGCATGTTTGCTTTCTATTAAAATAAATACAGGGTGGGTTCTGGATAGACACATCTATAAGGGAGGTTAATATGATAATTGCCTTTCAGTCCTAGAGTAAATAAAACACTCTATAGGAAAAAGGCTTTGCCCTTTCCAGCCTGATGTGGCTGCTCCAGACCACTCTTTCACACCACAGCTTCACCAACATGTTGGACTGGTGCTGTCTACACAGGGTCCCACTCCATCCTTACTGCAGGCTCTGCATGTGCTGCCACAAGCGTTTGTGCAGCTGCACCGTGCACCCACCCACACCACCTGAGCACCTGTGCTGGCAGAGGGCTAAAAGAGGGTGGGACCTGTCCCTCTGCCAGCAGCGCTGGCTTAAAGCATTTGTCGGGTCACCAGCATTGAGCAAATTCATGGGAAAACAGGGGAAGGGTTTCTTTTAAAACCTGCTGAATCTTGTTTCACAGCACAGCTCCTCCTCTGAACAGGCCAATGAGATTCCACAGTGGGGTAAATGGCAGCCTTTCTGTAACACCAGGGAGCTCACTGAATCATCCAGGGAAACCAGAGGGTAGATAGCAAATTGCAACTCTTTATAAGTTTGTATGCAGCTGGTGAATTTTAGCACTGTAGCTATTGAGGGGCTGAAGGTCCTGGAGGGATCAAGGAAGGAGGGGCAGAACAGTAGGGTGAGCTCAATAGGTCACCAAAAGGTACCCAATGGCCACCTCCTGTGGCTAGCTGGGATATCCAACCAGCACAAGCCAACCATGTACCAACCAATTTTGATAATTAAAAGGTTACTGGCAAACAACATTCTTGCTGGTTCCTTTCAGGGTTTTCTTTTTGCAAAGAAAACCACATGGTTTTGTGATACATGTTTACAAGAAGGAGAATAAAGACCTTCAAACGTGTATTTACAGGTGGCTTTCAGAACCAGGGTATGAAAATGAGTGTGGTTAGCATACACAGTCTCTTCCAGTAATTGCTTTGCTTTTTTACAGCTCACAGTAGAATATAAGTATATTAAAGGAAAAACTTTTCCTCCAGCCAACAGACATCATCTTTGGCCAGGGGATAAGCTTTTCTATTTTCATTCTTAATGTCTTATTGAAAATGAAACAATGAGCATCATATGGAAATTGTGTATTAAAAGAGGTTATCCAATAAGGAAACTGACAGAGTTTCCTTTAGGAAGGCAAATTCATTTTCTGCCTCTCAGTAACATGAAGGAAAATTTTAGACCACAAGAGACTGAATGATCTGCTGGGGAATTTACAATATCCATTAACTCCAGAATCTCTTATATTTTATGTCCACAACTTCCATTTCTCAGAAAACTGATTTACTGTCAGGATTAGAAAAAGCAGCTTTTGATGATGTCGGCAGAGTCTGAACTGGCATGCTCAGCAAAGGCAGCATTACCCGAGAAGTCTGTGTTAAGCAGACTGAGCTTTATACCAGCCCCATTGTTAGCGCACCTGTGATGGGACTTGCAAGGAAGGAATTTGCTATAACTGGGTCACCCATCAGCGGTGGGTGCTGCCATGAGGCAGGAGTGGGGTCACATCTCTTGGCCCATCACACAGCAGATTTTGTCCGTGCGGTCCAGCACAGATTTACCCATGCTGTCACATGCCCTTGCCTTACCTAACCCCAGCTCAGCACTCTGGCTCCTCCTCTGCCAGCGTCTGCATCCTGTCTGCTCCTCTCCACTGCTGACCTTCCCTATGCAGGCAGGGCTGGGGCTGCAAGCCTGCCTCCAGCTGAGCTTTCTTCTCAGCAGCCAACATTGTACCAGAAACAAGCTGCAGGCATGCTGTTCCTGAGCCACTGTTTTGGGGGGACTTGTGCTATGTTACCAGTCTAAGATGTGCTTCTGCAGTGTAGGAAACAGGATGGACTTGCCTGTTATTCCACCAAATGTTATCTACAGTACAGGCAAGTCCTAGAGCTATGTCTATACCAAGGCACTTGCATGGCACACAAACAGAACTGTAACATAAGCGACTCTTAATAGAAACTTTGCAGCCTTGTGGTAAAAATGCTCACCTTAAACAAACATGCTTAAATAGTAAAAGGAGACTTTCACCTCTGCAGCTGCACCTGGGCCAGAGCCCACTGCTGGTGTGGGACTCTCAGGCATCATCCCCCTGACTGCCAGAGCTGCCTAGGTCACCTGTGGGGTAGAGCCCATCTAATTGAACTTAAAAGTGCTCAAAGGCTGTGTTAATGGGCAGCTCTCAATAATCACAATGATGTGATTTTTTTTACAGAACTACACTTCTGCTATAAAATGCTTCTTTCTCAAAGAAAAGTCTCAGAGTGCTGTTCATGTAACTTACCTCAACAGATAACTGACAAGATAAACCAGGCAAAGTGTCTGTGATTTCAAGGACTGTAACAGCTGAAATATTTAGGAATTAAAAGAATGGTCTGAAAGGCTGTAATTATTAAATCCACTAGCCAAATTGCACTTTCCCTTTCTCGGGAAGAAAATATCTCTATAAAGAGAAAATAAAGAAAATATCTCTACAATGACCCAGGTTCTGCCACTCTTGAGCCATTAACAGCACCTAAGCAGGAGACATGTCTCATTCAGGAAGAACCTAAGCCCCACACTTCCTGTCTCTAAAAGAAGGTTTGTATTTTTTCAAGAGGCCATTTCCAAACTGGCAGTAATTAATCCTTAAGTTCAGACTTGGAAGCTACATTAAATGGTCCTGAGACAGGGAGATACTTTTACTCTGGCTAAAGGGGGGGGCTGGAGCCATGAAATGAGTTGTGAGCAGTATCTGCACTCTCAGCTCTGCTGTGTTTCTCTCTCAGATTTCTTGCCCTCTGCAGGGTGGATGTGGACTGCTTAAGCTAGGCCCTGTGGTTGAGGTCACCTTGTTTTGAGGGGAAGGACAAGACTTCATCTAAAAGGTTGTCTGCTGTGCTGTCTTTGGATTCAAGGAAAACACCCCAGCATGTTTTATTTGTTAGAAGAGATAAAACCCATATGATCAACTGTTCTCAGCTGTGGGGCAGATGCTCACCATACACCTGAGATATGAGATGTAAGGAGGCATCTGCAATTAAACAGGAAATTGCAGCTTGTCAGTGTGTTAAATGAGTGACAAATGGCAGTAACTATGCAGAGATACTCCCTTTCTTTAGAAAAAAAAAATAAAAATCTTCTCAGGAAGTTTAAAAGGACTTTTTCAGTGACTTTGCCTTTCCTAAAAATAAGCAAGGTAAACTCACTCTTAAAGGAAGCACATTTTATTGATGGGAATATGTATAGGTTACATCTTCAAAGTAAGCATTTTACCAAATATACAGAGAAAGAGCTGCAAGTCTCTATTCTAGCTAAAATGGTTGAAATGTGACCTTTGTAGGGCTGTGTGTCCTACAGAGAACCAAAGGAGGTAGGCAGAGACCTATGCACGAGGACATTGTCCTTCCTGCTACCTCACTGGTGAGTATTCCAAAAGATTAGCACAGAATGTCTGAATATGAATATGAAATATATTGCTATCTAGCACATAGATTAGTTTGGCAACCACCAGATTGTCATCTGTCCAAATACTTAGAGTTTCATGTCACCACTGAGGTCTGAATTTTCTACCTGTAGGAAAAAGTATTTGCTCTGTTTATATTTAGGGGTGTATATGAAGAGATGGTTGAAATTTTGTTAGTGTATAAGTTTATTCGAATGAAACCAATACAGTCTTGGTGCCACATCATCATACTTGACATGAACTATATCATATCAGGATTTTAATTTGACTTCTCATATGCTTCATGGTATGAAACTGACGGTATGTAAAAGAGAGCACATTCCAGAAAAAGCAAATAAAATTATCAGGTGGTGAGGTATGCCTTGTTCTAATCTCTGGTCTTCGAAAAATGAAGCAAAAATTATTTTCTGAAGATGTACTACAAGACTGATGAAGGTTATTCTGAGGCTTTAAAACTGTTTTTCTTTGGAATCTCTCAATTCTTTTGGGAACAATTATTGCTAGAGGTGAAATCTAAGTGGATTAAAATTGCTTTGATGATGCCAACAAAGGAAAAGGCATTTCTTTATGCAGTTACTGAGCTATATAATTTCACAGATGAAAAAATATAATATTTTTTTCTCTGTGTATTTACTCCAGGAAAGACTATTTTATGCACTTGAAAAGGTTACTTTTGATCTGTTATTGATCACCTTAGAGAACGAAACACAACATTAAAAGAGCATTTGGGAAACATAGCATGAGGGTTGCTGCACATGCACAGGACACTGGTGAGCTGGAAGAACAGGAGCCTCCCCAATGACTGCCTGTTTTTAACAGGGATTCTCAGTCATGCTCAGATCATAGTCAGCTTCATAAAAGGATCAACTTTCCTATCTAAAGCATAAGACAGTCTCATAAATTTAGTGGCTAAGAAGACAGATTTTGAAGCAAGATTTTCCATAACCACTTCCTCAATGAACATTGTATTTTAGAGCATCTACTGCTTCCCAAGAGACTGAAACAGGTCTCTCACTGTCCAGGCTCCCTTTGACACAGCCTGAACCCCTCCTAAATAGCACAGGAAATATAACCATGACCACAATATTGCCATGGGGTATGGTTACTAACCTACAGGTGGTTCCTCAGCTGGCTGGCAGAAGGAGGCTTGTGCCCTGCTGAGCTGTCACACCCCCAGTGCCTCCGTCAGTGTTGTGTCCCCAGCTCCTGGCTGTCCCCTGCTTCCAGACCCCAGCCAGGGACTTTGGAGGTCACAGAGAAGCAGCAGGACAGTCCTTGTGCTTTCAGATGCTCTTCTGCTGAAACTATCAAGGAAACCTAAATCATTACAACCCCTGACGATGACTGGAGCTGATTAAAGGGCACTTTACAGAAGGTTCCTCCCTGGGTACACTGTGACCGTGTTTCGCCAAGAGCAGCCATCTTCTCTCCTGCTTCAGCTGGCCAAAGGTTAGCACTTCAAAGTGAACAAAGTCCAGCAGTAGTTCATGGTTAAAAGGCTAAAGCCACCCTGGCTTATGGCAAGTGCTCTAGCAGTAAAGCTGCTGTGACACTGAAAAACACACATAGAAACTACTGTAAAATTTGGAAGAGGAGAGAGTGCATTTTGGCACAGAAGACAAACATTTGCTGCTGTAACTGAGCAAACAGGCAATAATAGACTCATTGTCTTTGCCTGAGTTAATTTCCCTGTTTGCACATCCTAACACTGGCCTGCTTTTCCTGGTTTTGCTGAATGTGTGGTGTTCCCATCCTGGTTTCCTAAAAACGGTCCACACCCTGCCCCTGCAGGGCCTGCAAACTTGTGACATGTCTGCCAGTCTTTCATCTGCACATTCCCACTTGTGGATCTATGCACCAGGTGCAGTCAAGCTGCTCACAGGTGGAGAGAGGCCTCAGAGAGTTCATGCAGCCTTGGGAAAGCCAGAACTAACTCTGAGATTACATTTATATGAAGCTGAGAGAGAAGCAGTTGGAGCTGAGCTTTTCCCCAGTGCTATTTGGGGAAGCAGTGGCCAGCAGGGCTGTACAACCTGCAAGTGACAGCACCTGTGGCTCTCAGCAGCTACAGAGCCTGCAGGACAGGGTGCAGAGAGGAGCTCAGGAGAAGGACAAAGGTTGGGAGGATGGGGACTGCTGGGAACCTGGACTAAAGCTGGAATTGCTCTGCATTCCTATAGAGGTATTGTAGAAAAGCAGACTTAATAAGTTGTGTTAGTCATAGTTCAGCCTGCTATAATGATTTTAAATCCTCTAGTACTTGTCTGTCAAATTCACACTGAGATAAGTAGGAACTAAGCATGATCAAGACCCTTTGAAGACTGATTGGGTGCCTAGATACTGGGCTTGGGAGATCTGACTTTAATTACTCATGTCTTAAAACAGCAACATATAAAAAACCAGTTCTGCTTTTCAAACACAAAGTTTAGTTACTCACATATTGCCTAGGTCACAGAAACTTTATCCAAAAAAGTACATTCTAACCCTGAGTAAAAATCAATTTTCTGAGATTGCTGCACTTTTTTTCATTAAGCATATAACATGTTTAAATAAACTGAGACTTAAAGAAACATATTCCAGAAGAGCTGACCTTATAATGAAACAAGGAAGAAACACCAAGGACAGGTAGAAATCTGAAGAGTAGACAATATCTTCTGATAAGGATGTATAAGGGAACAATCTCACTGCTTGTCTGCCTGCTGGTTTGGAAACCCCTGACAGCTAATAGACTGCGCACTACTGTGCCTTTATTTCAGCAAAGGGAAAACACAGTTTATTTATTATCCCATTACAGGGCTTTGTTTCTGATGTCCTTACACTCAAAAGCAGCAAAAGCACCAAAACAACATACTGTTTAATATCAAACAATACTCTTGTTTCTCATCGGAACAGGGAAGTCAATGCTTCCTCAGCTGCACAGCCGGAATGAATATAATTATACATTTAGACTGGGATTATCAAAGAAAATAAGGAACAGCATGAGAGCAGGGCAAATTTATGATAGCAGCAAAACCTGTTAGGGATTTCTCTAAGTGCCTGTCAAGCTAGGAGCACAATGTTTTATAAAAATCAGTACCAGTTCTTAGCTCAGAAAAAGGAACCAACAACTGGGGATGTGGCATGGGGAAAAGGAGTATGCTGCATTTCAGTGCAGAGTGGCACACAAGAGCCCCAACTTTTGTAGCTAGCATGGAGGTTACTGCTGGGGCTCTTAACTCAGATTCTCTGCCCTGCTTGGCAGCAGTCCTTTCTCTTGGTTTGGTCCATAAATTACATTATAGACATGAAAGTTCAATTGAAACTGAGTTCTTAAAAGAACATTTTTAGTTCTAATCATGTATTCTCTGAACCAAAACTGTGCAGAGCTTTTTTGCTTAAAAAAGTTCATAACATAAGCACATCACCTGGACTTTAGCTCTCATCTCTTGAGGAGGAGCTGCAGAAACTCCCTTCTAAACAAGGATCACTTTTACTTCTAGGAGGAGATTCCTGGTGGAGGAAGGACTGGCCCACTGCCTGCACCTCCATTTGACCTGTGAGACATCAGGGGATGGTACATGTGTCCTGTCCATTCCCAGCCAGTGAAACCCTCTGCTCACTTTGATTCCTGGAGCAGCTCAGGGCAGTCTGGTGCCCTCTGCACATCAGCGCATGTGATAGCTTGGTTCTCCAGGTCCTTTTCTGTCCTGGTCTGCTGAGCATCCACATGCCATCAATGCTTGATTTTGGGTCCTCTTTTAGAGAGAATCAACCTGTTCTTCCCAACCAAAGTCCAAATGTAGCTCCAGGGACAGATAGGCTCCATGGATCAGCTAGTGCCAGGAATGGTTGCCTGGCTGACACAGCAGAATCTTCTGAGAGGATTGTTGCACTCCCAGGTGACCCTGTGTGACCCTATACTCTGGTCAAATGCACACCTTCAGTTTCACAACAGCCCTCTGCTATACTTCAGGAGCTGACAGCAAACAAAAAGCATATGAGAAATTATAATTATGACTCAGAACTAGGAGGGTCATCACAGGTACTAGAGATGGCATGGGACACCTGTTATATAGATGAGTCAGCCTGCTCAAGAGAGGTTAGCAGGCCACCCCCAGCTTCTGACACAAATAACAAATTGTATTAATTTAAATTAATAAACTATCTGCTCCCTACTTTTATTTTCCTTAAGCAACACAGCACAGTTAGTAAGTACAAACTGCTGGTTACAAAAGTTACTCTAACCAAAATAATGTCTAGTAGGCAAAATAAATTTGGAGGTCTCAGGTGCAAGCTGCACATGCTTGGTGGCATACCTCCAAATGACTTTCTGTGATTCTACAGATTGAAACCTGCCAGGAAAAACCTACCCTGGGGTCAAGTGAGGCAAAATTTATTTTCTTCTGGTTTCTCAGAAGTGGAGTAGTTGTATGAAACGTGGGCCTATAACTAAGAGGTTATTTCATTTATAAATGTGCAGAAACTTGCATCTAGCACTGGACCATTTTGAGGACATTGCAAATGTCCCTATGTCTGCCCCTTCTCTTAGGCATTTGCAGTGCAAGTGGTTAAAAAACCATACACAAACAGAAACAGCATCTTGCCCTGGGAAGAGACAGGCAAGCAGAGGAGAGAGAGCATGTCATGGCACCGCCTGCTGCTGAGAGCCTTAAATCACCAAACAGGAATGAAATACTGTGCCATTACACCCAGCTTGCAGAGAAAGCATCCCACTGCTAGCAGGTGAATGGGAAAGTCGTATTTCACAACCAGATTTCAGCAAGGGAGTCATGCCTTGAAGATGAGAGGCTGTGCAAAAGAAACAGGCTATTTTTAAAATTCAAGCCCAATGCTTGGAGAAAATCTTTTAAAAGGTAGCCTCCAGCACAGCTGTGTTTATGGATCTATTCAACCAGTGAGTAGCTGGCTCATAGAACTTGAGTGCAAGTAATGATTTAACATCATGACCCAAGCAAGAAACCGGAACACTCCAGAAACAATTTTGGCAAGGGTCCATTTAATGAGTCAGAGTGTCCTGTTATCTGAATGGCACGTTTTTACATGGGGGGAGCTACTTTAATTGCTGTACAATAATCTGAGAGGCTGCAAAGAGTTGAACGTTTCCCCCTTCAGTACCTGCCCAGTCAACATCCATCATGTTTGTGCATGGTGCCCTCTTCAGCAAGGCACTGCTCCCTCTCTTCTGGATCTATCTGGTCATGGGCCAGGGTGTGGAGTCACCATGCACATGCCCTCTGACAGCTGGGACTGTGATCTGGGCTGCAGCTCTCCTGTCCCTTCCCTGTGAATTTTCCTTGCTTTTATGGCTGCAGAAGGGGCTCCATCTTCCTGGTATTTGTGTCTGTTCTTTTCACATGAGCAGCCAGAGGAATAAAGGAGAAATGGAGTGTGTTCAGGAATCATAAATAAATCCTATTTGAAAGCTGAAGAGATAATCCAGATGGGTACATTTGTTCTGGTGATGATTTTCATAAAAAACCACCTCCCAGCCTCTTTACTCAATCACACATTAATTTTAAAAAAACCCCAGCAAAACCCAAATATTTGACCTTATTGATATCTTACTGATAGAGCTGACAGGAGACTTATAGATACTATGAATTAACTGTGTGACTAAAAACTGCCAGTACCAGATATTTATATAAGCAAATAGGAAAATCTATTGCATGTAAGAAAACCACCAATGTAATATGCTAATCTGAGGTCTCAAAAAAACTGCTCTCACAGCTAAAAATATTTAACATTTGTGAAGTTGCTTAATTAAAAAAAACAAACAAACAGCTTTTTTGCTTTTTTTTATCAGTTGAAAGTTAGATCTGGAATGGTCAAATTCCAGTTGCATTGCAATTGGTTTTCTGTAAGGAATTATCAGCATCTCTAATACCAAAACTCCACCAGCAAATATAGGAGTATTGAATATTCACTGCCTTCCAGAGTCAAGGTGATCAGAGGGATTAAAGAGGTGGAGCAGAGGGACTTGCTTGCACATCTGTTAGTCAGGTCCTTGACTATGTCCCCCTCATGCAGACTCACAGATCGTGCTTGCTAACAGCCTGAAGGACAAAAACCAGAGGTATTTCCAGTGCCCACTGTCTTGACAGAGAAACTAATCTATAAGACAGAAAAACTGTTTTAAAAACTGCTTGCAGTTCAATCACAGAAATATAACATTAAGTAATTTACATAATTACAACTCAGGAAAACTTGAGTTTAAACAAAACAGCAAAATCCCTGGAACTGGAAGACACTGATCCTATCACCCTTCCCATAGCCTGGCATGTTAGGGCAACTTGATTCCAAAAATTTAATTCCTAAAAGTCTGACTTCTTGAAAATAACCTTCCCCCAGCCCCCCCCC
>VXBI01013933.1:660905-702456 GCA_013397375.1 Toxostoma redivivum
AACCCCCCCCCCCCTTTTTTTTTTTAAGCATACCTTTATGGTATATTCAAGAACAAAACTATCAGGCCTCAAAGTTCAGCACCATTATAAAATTAAGTGCCAGTTAATAACTTGCCAAGGAGAGCAATCGTGGACTCTGGACACAAAGTGTAGTGAGGTGGCTGGAGTGTCCTACATACCCAGGGCTAATGGGGATCTGCACCATGAAGCTTTGTTACGTGGTACTAGCACAGAATCTCTTCACCTCATTAGGTAGGAGTTTAAGAAGGCTCCTCATCACCATAAGGAGAGGAAAGAATTCATGAAAGCATGAGTTTACCAGTTTTGCCGTTTCCATCAGAAATTCCTAAATTTGACTAAGAATGATTATTATGTGTATTTTTGAGATAATTCCTTCTTGACCTGTTTTTAACCTAGTTTTTTTAGTTTTCCACAAAACAAAGTTCTAATTAGACTCCTGATGCAGCAAAATATCTAAGCAAGTGAAAACAGTTTAAATCTCATCACATTAATACAATTACTCTGTGTCTAAAATCACACATGTGCTCTTGGGGGTGGACCCACCCTGCATCTCCCAAAATGTAGCCAGAACTCTCAGTAAACTTCCTACCACTGTGGTTAATGAACAGAAGAGTTTTCACTGTCTTTTCACACTGCCCTGAAGACACTCCCAAGTAATTCAACAATTCCTTTATTGAAACTTCCTTGTTTAAATGCAAATGAAGAGCAGAGCTGAGCCTACAGTGTTGAATGAACATTAATTGAAATGCCTTAACCGGATTTAATTTCCATGCCTTCCCTCTTTTCTGCTTTTGCACGAAGTTTAAAAGAAATCTCTCTATGCATCCTGTTTCTATTTAGAGAGGGCTGCTCACCTTTCCATTTGCCATTTTTAAGACCAAATAAAAAGAAACACACTCTTCATCGAAACATACCAGTTCCACCTGTGCAGAAAGCAGTCACCTTGAAAAATGCTCCATTGCAGACATACACATTATTCCAGTTAGTGAAAGTCATAGCATTTGTATCCCACATTAGCACTAACTTCCCATTTTCATCAAAATATTCTGCAGCACAAAATAGAATACTCAAGAACAAAAAACTTAGCACATATAACTGTACAATATTGAACAGCTGTATATGACTCTAATGTGGACTATCTGTAATTGTGGTGGCAGTACAGATTCACAGTGGTGGTTTTCACTCTGGCTGATCAGAAAGAAGTTTTCTTCAGCCTCATTGGAGCAACTGCACAACACAAAATAGATCAGGATGGTCTTTGCTGACTTTAGTTCAGGGTGAAACCCCGTCAGGGCATTGAGGAAGAGGACTGTACCCTGTCGAGCCTGCCAAAATAGATTTCCACTGGATGTACTGACCATTCCCCTTATCTCCAGATTGTGAAAAGGAGGAGCCTGTTGCCTGTTGTCAAGAAGACAGGCTTGTTTAAGCCATTTATACTGCTCCTCAGCACTCTAGTCCTGGATTTCCAGCCAAAGGTCACCTTTCTGCTGTGGGGTGTGATACCCCTGAAATAGGAAGCTCTTCTGAAGTCCAGGCAGGTCATCAGCCCATCTTACTGCTCCCCACTCCCTTCTCCCACCATTCTCCCTGTTTGTTTCTGTGACATTGCTTGCTTCCATGGAATTTTTTCTCAATTTTTTCTCTTCACACCAGGTGTCCAGAACCCTTTTCCTGCCTTTCAGCCTTCTCTCAACCAAGGGCAGCAGGGCTCCCCCATGCCCACCACCATATCTAGTCCTCTCCACAGGGATCAATGATGCTCATTTGGATTGATGTACTTGATCATCTCCCACTCTCCCCTATGACACTGGTTTTGCAGGCACTGTGGTATGATAATGACAGCATTACTCAATTTCAAACTGTCTCCTCTGCTGAGAGATTCCCACTTAACTGCTGATGCAGAGCTAAGCTTTGCACTTCTATACTGATTGACGAGATGTTTTGAGGAAAATGTTGTTCAGATGAAAATATAGGAATTTATGGAATGGGTTCTATAGACACATCCTAGAAATTTTTTGGTACTACAGCCTGTTTTTCCCTGGAAATCCATTCAGAGCTATCCTTGATGTTATGTCCATATAACGACCCAGGCAGGCATTGTCCTTTCAGATTTATTCATAAGCACAGCCCCTTCAGTATGTAGGATGTAATTACAATGTAGGACCCCAGGATAAAGTTACCAGGTATAAACCTCCTACCAGATGGAGAAGGGTTTGCAGAATCAAGATTTTATCTATTATTCCCATTGATTAACGCCAATGGACCAAGTAATCCTCTTAAATTCATCCTGAAGATGTCTATCCATGAATTTTCTATTGTCAAGTCCTTAGTTCCAGGTTTATAAAGCTGTCTGCCCACAAAGAGTTAACTACAGGTGTGGTTTGATCATGTCTGGGAACCATTCAGGGAAGAGCTTCATGATAGAGTGGCCATGACTTGGAGAAGCATTAACAAAAGTGCCATAAACCAGGGTGGCGAAAGCTGTTTCTGTGCATTACAGAATGCTTACATAGCAATGCTCCTTTTAAAGCATCCTAATTTTTCCAGGTGAAAGTATTCTGGTCAGTAAAGCTTAGCATGGTCCCAGCTAACAGTTTATTTAAGGGCTGTTGTGGGGGCTGCTTCCGTTGCAGTAACAGAGACTTCCCAGAGGAAAGAAGATAAGAGCAACATGGACAATTTTTTCTGGAGACCATTAAAAACTACATTGCTGCTATAGTACCACAGCATTTTGTCTGATAATATCTTTGCAGGAGGTAGGAAGGACTGGAATAATGACTGTTTTCTGCACTTCTTCAAAAGGGTTTTGAAGTTGGTAGAGGCTGACTCCATGCAAAACTCAAAAAATTTAGTTTGAACAATGCGTTTTCATTTTTAATCCAAATACTCATTAGATGCAAGAGATACAATCTGATGACCTCTCAAACTTGTTTCTTTCAAAATACAAAGGTTTAATGGCACCATGCCACTTTTGCTCAGAGTTTTTTTTTGCTTTTCATTCTTACAGCCTGGGAGTTGCAGGGAAGAAGAGCATCTCTGAGTCAGAATACTGTGGTATGAGAAGTAAGTTTAGTTCAGCCTTTGAAAAACATCTATACACAATTATTTGCTATTACTTCTGCCTTCTAATGTGCAAGCAAATGGTGTTTGATATTGACAGTCATTTAATTCTGGAATTGAAGGGAAACATTGTGACCCAGTGCCAGGGAGGAGAAGGCAGAACTGCTGTTCATCTGGATAGATATGCTTAATCATCAACTATATACTGCACTCTGATCTGTGCAACATCTGACTTCTGAGGAGATAAAAGTTCTGAAAGTTATTACAGGAAGCACAAATTGCTTAAAGAAATATTATCATTGAAAGTACACATTGCGAAGAAGGAAAAGCTAAATCAAGATCTAAGCACTCATTTCTCTTCAGCACAATTGGGAACCTCATATACACACAGGCAGCACAAAATAGTTTTTGTAATTAAAATAATTAAAGCTACTTAATTTAATGGAAATTATATTTCAAATTCAGCAGCAATTCATAGGTTAACTTCGTGTTATTTTAGCAAAATTGAAAAGCTGAGATTTCAATGCATCACTAGTACTTCTGCTCAGCTACAAATGTGCAAAGGTAAGTTTGCTTGTCTCTAACCACTGTCTATTAATGTTTGCATTTTACCTGGTAATTTCATTCACTGCAACAGAAAGAGGAAAGTCAGCTTATTGTCTCAAAAATATGCATCTTCAATTTGCTCTGGAAAAGTAAATAGCTTCCCTCAGAAAACTCTTACTCCTATAAAAGAAAGCGTCCCCCAGTAAGATTTACACTTCTGCTTTAAGGAAATAAACTACTGAAATGCCAGTGTTTTAAATTGGTCCTGAAGTGACACAAAGTCACAATTTTTCTGGTCATGTGGGTGGTGCATAAGTAGACTTTTACAGTAAAGATTGTCCAATACTTAGAAAGAAAAGCCGGTAGCTTTTCTTCATAGAAGGAATGAGTCTTCTGTCAGAGACTGCGGAGCTGTTGCTCTTCTGCCTCAAGCCCAAAGCATCTGCAATGGACATAATCAGCTGCCATGTGGCTGTCAGGGGGGAAAATAGTAACTACAAAGTTTTCATTTGGGGTAGGCTCTTAAACAAAGAGGTCCAGCACAGCAAGACACAAGTTAGCCATCTGATCAAGGTGATTTGTTGTCAACATCCTTGTAGTGGGGAATCTCAGCAGTGGTGTGATAGCTGCTACGCAAACAATTACAGTAAGCAAATGTGAGCCACTGGAACGAGTACTTGAGTGGAGGAGGTCACTGAAAACAGGGCCTGGATGCTCCTCTTGGCACCCTCCCAGTGACAGCCCTGTCACTCACCCACAGAGAACGGGGACTGAGGCTATTCCAGCCTCCAAAAGGGCACTGCTCATCTTGTGGGGCCCTGGCAAGCACGGGCAAGCTGGGAAATCCTGACACTTTCCGGGGTGGAGACAGCAGAGTTTTGCAATGCCCATTCTGCAATCCTGGTTGCATGAGTGTTTTGGTTTGACAGGGCTTCTTTTTTTTGCCATTTGAGTATCTGACCCTTACATTGAGAGCATCACTTCCAAAGTATCTGAAGAGATAATTTCCATTTAATATACCCCTTTAACATGATAATTTCTGGTTCAAATATAAATAGGAAATTTAAAATAGCATCATTATGGGAACTTTGTGGGATTCAGGACATTTTATTTCATATAGGTTTAGCATTAATGCCTGTGTCACAAGAGCTGCCTTTAAGGGTGAAGAGAGACTTGTTTTTAACAACTCTATAACTAGCCCAGTCTAAACACTAGTCTCAGTCTCTTTTGCCTTGTATATCCAGAAAACGACTTTGCAGACCTGATTGTCCTCGTGATCCCTGAGCAGCCCTGCTCCTTTCAGCCTATGTACACAGGTTTAACCAACTGAAACTTGGTAAACAGCTGTGCTGAACACCAAGCATAGGGGATGAAACTGGTTTGCTTCATTTTAGCATGCAATGATATATTACTATTTACTGAAACAATTTAAATTGTTCATAATTTACAGATTGTTATGGCTCCCTTATCCTGAAAGCGGTCTCAAACAGGACTTAAAGACTGAATAGGTTTTGTCAACAGCCTTATTCCTGCCATTTAAGCCAAGTAATCTCTCTTACAGTCACCAGCTAGAACCGTATCTTTGTCTGAAAACAGACAAGATAATTTTGTCATCACTGTCTTTTTCTTTAGAAACTTATTTTTTTAAAATTCAATCTCTATGAACTGTCAGATAAGATTTTACCACTTTTTTTTTTTTGTTACTGCAAAAGAAAATTTTACATCAGTCCGATTTACTGACAGATACCGGAATATATAATTTACTGTCAAATACTATTCCTGGGAGGAGAGGGAAAGACTCCCACAACACTGTGACACAGATGAAAATCACAGGTTTTAATCATAGTCATGCTTTATGTCTACAAATTCACCAACACACTGAAACTATGATGCAGCCTTTACCAAAATTTTTATTGAATCATATTTCAATCCTTTAAAGCAGCCATTTGTGGGGACCCAGTTGCTTTGTTCTCCAGCAGCCCTTTCTTGCACTTTGCTCTAGGAGTTTTAGATACTGCTAAGAGTTGGAGCCACACTTAGACTACTTTTAATAAAGTAAATGTGTTATCACATTTCACTACAACCTAACACCACAGAACATGGACTGAGCATAAATATCATGTTGTGTGCAAGCACAGTTAGCAAACACATGAGGAAAGTCTCTGTCACATCAGGGAGGATTTAAACATGAAGCAAGCACAACTAGGACCAGACACTGATAAAGTGAAAGCGACACGTTCTTTTTAAAAAAATCTCTTGCATTTTGTTTAGCACACAAAACATACTGACGATAAGCCATGAATACAGACAACACGTTCATTCACTTCACACTGAGCCCTCTTCAGGATAATTTGACAGCTGCCTGGGGTGTAAAAAGTAGTTTTTGAGGAGTCACTCAAAAGATAGGTACTTTTATAAAGACGTATCCAGATCAGCAGAGCAGACATGGAGGATGGTTCCTGCATGAATGAGTCAGTTTCCACTGGCTGGCAGAAACTTTCAGTCACTGAGCAAAATTGAAACAATTATTTGAATCTATTCATCTTCACCTCTCTGAGTGGCATCTGCATAGTAGGAACTTAAATCCTGGTATTTTTTCTGTGTCTACTGTCTGTGTTCCATGTTCCAAGGAACATGGAAATAATCTTGAAAAAATTAGTCACTTCGCCTATTTTTGCAAAGCTCGGTCAAAAATCAGCGAGTATTTTTCAGCATGAGTCATTACCCACATCCCTGTTGCAATAATTGGATTACACATTTTCATTAAAATCTCGGACTCTTGTTCCTACTCTTCAGTTAGAAAATGAGCAGAAGCAAGGTTTGAGGTTTGTTAGAAGACAATGAAGTTTTCAAATTCAGTTATGCACTCATTTTGATATTTCAAGACACAACAAAATCCAAACAACTAGCTGATCAAGCGTGAGTTAACCCGTGCTCTAGATGACACCATTCAGCCAACTACAGTTGATAAAAGCGAACTGCAAAATAACAAGGCTAACTCCTCTTCCCACTTGCAAGGAGACAAGCTTTGGCAATCGCTAGAACGCAGCACCATCGTGCCTTTGGAAGCTGGGAAAATGGAAGCGGAAAGCGGTACCTGGGGAGAAGCTGGTGCGTTCCCGTGGGCGCTGGGGCTCTCGCTGCCTCCCTGCCTGGGCAGCCCTGCGCTGCCACCGCCTCGCCCTGCGCTGGTCAATGTTTTACCAGGCTGCCAACCAGCCGTGTCCCACCCTCCTGGCAAACATCTGTGCGAGAAGGCAGTGCCGGGGCCACGGGGGCAGAGCCAGTGCTGCTAAGGTCGCTCCTCTTCTACCTGCCCTGTTCTCCACGGGGAAAACAAAGCACTCCAGAAAAGGGAAACCTGCTAAGAGGGAGATCTGGGGAAAGCATGTCACGAAGGGTAAAAAAAAAAAAAAAAGGAACATAAGGGGTGCTATTAATAGATAATTTGTGGCAGGTAAGTCATGATAACCTTTCTCTGTATTGTTCTAAGGCTGCAGGCAAGCCTAGGCGTGCCTTGCTGAGAGCTGAGAGGGAATGCTTAATTTGTGGGAGTGCATAAATTTCCAAGTAAATCTGTGGCATGAGAGCACTCATTCAAATGACAGCTAAAACTCCAACATCATAACAAAAAGACCTGAACTGAATGATTAAATAATGCAAAGGGAGCCTAAACACTAAGACAGGTGAAGGAAATGGCCAAAGCAATCTGCAACACCTTGCTCTACTCCTGTATCTTGGTTTTTCAGGAGTGCCCCAGAGTTAAAGCTCTACCTGTGCTAAACAGAGCTTTCCTGTTCTCAGAAAGTTAACAATTACAAGCAGAGGGCAGACGAAATGGGCTGGCAACTAAGCACAGCGCTGATAAGGTGACGCTGCTGCTCCCTGAGAGGAAAGGGTAGCTGCTGAACTTGGTAAGCACCCACAGGCTGGGACTCCACATGGAGTGGCTGCTCCCAACATGGGAGACATTTTCTGGACCTGGTACACAGATATTTGCTCATGGAGGAACAATGGGAAAATCTAGGCTATGCTGTATGTTCTGGTTTTGTGATACTGCCTTGTCTGTCACGGGATTCCAATCCTAGTTTGGGGAAGAGCAATTAATTTTGTCTAATTTGGATCCCCAACCTAAACAGTATGTATTTTAATATACATGTTTAAGGAGAAAATCTGCACCACAGCTGCTCCAGCTAGTCAGATTAGCTGCTAAGACCTGCCACATTGCTGCAACAACAATCACTGTAATGGGGGTCCATGTGATGGGGTTGCTGTTGATTTGGATCTTGTACAGCCTTGCTCAGGGTTGGGGATGTCCATACCCAGTGATGCTGGGCTAAGGGACACCAGCTGAGTGTGTCTCCAACCTGGAGAGGCACTCTCTGCCTGCTGGCTACATTGCTGTGTGTGTATTCACATGTGGCAAGCAGCACAGCTCCATTCAGCTCAACAGCTTGCACTCACATGTGACACCATTGCTTCAGCAATGGGTTGTGGCTTGACCTGAGCAGATGTGTCACTGGAATCAGGTGCCTTCTCTGAGCCAGAGGTCCTCAGGGCCCAGGGCAAGCCTGCAGGGGGTGATGCATGGCCACTTGCTGCAGCAACACAAGCCTTGTGACTACAGCCTATACCAAATGCCCAGTGTGCCCAGCACACAAAACCCTGCTCAGCTCTCAAGGTCCATTTGCTCCATGTATTTTCAGGTATGTTGCTCCCTCTTGCCAGTCTGCATTCATCTCCCCTCCCCTTTTGCCTGGAAAAGGAGAGGCAGAAGGGGAATGTCTCACACATTTGGTACTATGCCACCATGGCAGCAGTCTGTGATGGCCTGCTAGGATGGTTCTTTACTGGGAATGGGCAGGAGGCTGGCATGATCATAAAAGGCATATGGACTTCCCTACAGCTGCTAGACAATCCTGCTGCTGTAGGACAACCTGCAAGACTGATCAATATCTTTTGCATAAACCTCATGAATTCCCAACCTTTTGCATACCTTTTGGATGAAAATCCCCCCAGCTGCTTTACAGCATCTGCTCTCAGCCTGTGAGGAAGAGTGTAATCATTGTGCAGGGCTTGGAGAGACCCATCTTCTGCCAGTTTCTCAGGCTTGTAAGCTGTGTTATGTTAGCCTCTTTGTGCCTTGCTGATACCCCAGTAGGAGTAAGGCACCCTGCTATTCCCAGAGCTGCTTGGAGTCTCAGCTGTGGCTAACACCTCCAAGACTCCCAGGCAAAAGGAGGGAATTTATCTGAGAGAGTTTATCTGGGCTTAAGACCCTGCCTAACCAGATGCAGGGAGCAGGAACTTCTCATGGCAGTCTTGCTCCACCTGGTATCAAATGCTGCTCTCAGAGAGGTGCACTAGATAGGCAAGGGAGGAGGCCCAGCCAAGGTATTTCTTTCTTCAGTTTGGATAAGGAGCCCGTTCAAGATCTCTCAGATTTTCCCAATAAAACCTGCTTGGAAAAGACCATGTTTCTGTGAAAAGATTTGCTTTTGCCAGTTTGATGTTTCCTGGTTGCAGTAGCATTTCAGCAGAAGACTCTGGAGGAGACCTGACCGCACATCTTCATCAGATATAGTTTTTGTCACTGCTGTATTCCATGTCATGGTTTGGTCTTTGGCAAGCTAAAAACTGAGGCTGCAGGGGTGAGATTTGGAAGTAGAAGAACAGCACACTGATACTTGGGTTATGGAGCCAGCTCAAATTTGCCTGGCAGCATAGACAAGGTTACTGACTCTTTTGAGAAGGTTGTACAAATACTTAATTTTCCACTTCTGCAAATCATGTTAGCCTGGTACAAGCCTAAGAGAGTCAAATATTGTGTAGTATTGACACTCCGAGCCAGAGGACTTCGAAGAAACTCAGTTATCAGTTGTAGCTGCCAGGTATAGCTACCACAGAAATATGATGGCTCTACTACTGCACATCTAAGGCTGTATCATGTCCCCTTGGGCAAATAGAGCAGTGGAAAATTTGATGGGTCCTCCCTCTAAATCTGCCCTTTTAGATTAGCTGATATAAAGCAACAGAAACCAAACATTTTTTTCATCGTTGCACAAGAAATTAAAAAAAGGCCTTCCCTGTATAGCCATCACCTTGAGAAAACTCAGTCTGTTATTCACACATTTTCCTCTCCTAGAGATGAGATTTCCACAGGTCTCAGAGAGAGGTGGATGCTTCTGAGGAGGCCAAGTCTGCCCTGGTGTCACCTGGTCTGAAGTGTGCTGCACCACAC
This sequence comes from Toxostoma redivivum, assembly GCA_013397375.1. NCBI lineage: Eukaryota > Metazoa > Chordata > Aves > Passeriformes > Mimidae > Toxostoma > Toxostoma redivivum. The sequence continues at coordinate 670,777 of VXBI01013933.1, forward strand.
TTTTGCAGATCGCTGGAGGTGGGCTTCTGATTAACACAGGGCTGACAGAAGGGACTGGGGCCCATGGGGACTTGGCATTTCAGTCTCTTTCCAGCACACAACCTTTGTCACAGAGCACAGGTTTCAAGGGCAATGTAACACTTGCATATTTACTTACTGCAAATGGAGGAGGTGCCGGGTTGGACAGCATACAGACTGTAAAGTCAAATATTAATTCAATATAGACATCCTATAACTTCATACTGGCTTGGGAGTAACTAATACAAAGGGATATTAAAAGTGAGAAAGCACCTAAAATTCACAAAGCTCTTTCAATGAAACACCAAATTACTTACAAATTGTTAACAACCTTAACAGCACCTTAACAACGAGACCAAACAACAAAATTGAAACATGGGTATCAGGTAATAGAGGGGAAATTTCTGTGAATCTTAAATAGGGTTTAATTTTGTTACAGTTCTTTTTCAGCACATGCATTTGTATTTCATCCTGCAGGGCAACACTTACTTTGGAAAAGAGTACAGGCAGATCCAGAGGGGCTACTGTGGAGGCTTTGAAAACTTTCCTTTCCCAGTAAAGAACCCGCATCTGAGCACATGGGGCTATTAGGAATATGTTTAGACCCATCCCTAAGCAACGTGTCGAAACCACCTCCCCAGGAAATACTGGTACAGCACTGATCTCCTCCGACAGGAGCTACATCCCCTTCTCTGAAGCAGAAGGACTAGCAACTACCTGATACTAAAAAACAGGTGGGAGGGGAAAAAATAATTGCTGTGAGCTGTGGAAGATCTTTATCACAGTAAAACAGCAGAGACCTGAAGTATGAATTGAGAGCACTCTTTCAACAGTGGCCTGAATGCTGCACCTCTCCAGCTGTGGGTTTGACTGGGTATCAGGGCTCTTGGAAATCCTACCTGGATGTGCCAGCAGTGCAAGATCTACAGTCCTGCCATTACCTTTGGTCCATAATTTGGTATCTTGTCTGAGCTTTCAGAGCAAAATACCCTGTAGATACTCATCTATTGGAGAATGAATCCTCAGCACTTGACAAAATACTCCTCTGGATGATAAAAGAGAAGGTAAGGAAACTGTGAAACATTGCTGCTAGCTGATCCCAGAGTGGTTTGGCTTGTGGTTTCATTGGATAGGAGTTTCAGTCATCACTATTCCCTTAAAGGGAGCCGACCTTGCAAAATACACAAGATATGCAAGAAAACTTGCTCATGATTCACAGAGAAACCAAATGTTAATGGGAAAGAATATTTGCAAGTAGTTTCTGTAGACCTAACAAAGAATGGGCAACACGGATACAAAATCATGTGTCAGGCTAGAAAATACCCTACAAAAAGAGGCCTTTTTTAAAAAAAACCCAACATATCCCACCTTTCTTGTTCACTCCCTTATTTACAGTTTTGTTTTTCAAAAACAGTATTACAAAACATTATCATCCAAAGCTTTCAGGGAGTATTTTTACTCTATCTTGTTTTGTAAGACCACACTACACGAGCGATTTGGCAACTTCACACTGCGGACAAATATTTCAAAATATTCCCTTCTTCTGAACACATAGCTGTTAAACCACTTTTACATGTATTGCTGCATTTTGTGATGCCACCCACAGTCACTCTTAGGAAAGGACCTGGGAAACTTGATGTTTTAAAATCAGGGATGTACATACCCCATGGGTTTGATTTTAATGCAAAAGTCTCTCAGTTAAGTTGCTTCTGGGATTTGCTGTTGGGACAATTTTACGTAAATAGGGAGAATCTCAGGCTCAGGCTTTGGTGGTGCTGATTTAGTCAGGATCCTCACTGACAGCTGGGAGGGGTATTTGTGGTCTGGATGCTTTAACATCTTACCCCTGGACCCTTGTACCCAGTTGTGGAGCCCAGATGCAGAGGAGCAAATGGACAGGTCTGGGAGGAGATGCCTTCAGGAGTACCTGTGGCACCAGGACTGCCTGGCAGGCACACCCGCCCTGGCAGCCATTGAGATGGAACTGCCTGCAGGTAGCAGTGTCTCTGGGGCATTGGTGTGTAGGGACCATGACATTAATTTATTTATTATCTTATCCGTATGTCAAGATACATAAGGTTTTAAAATGCTTTGTAAGAGCTGACTGGACATATGGAGCTCTAAAAAGTTACAATTTCTAATAAAAGAGAATACAGGCACTGTTAACAATACCTTGATTCTACTTGCTTGGGCATTAATATTGGAACTGAAACTAGACTGTAGCCATTTTAGGATTGAGTATTCTTCTTACACTCTCCTTAGCACTTTATGTTAAATTTGGGCAAGTATTTGCTCCAAATTCAGTTCCTAAGATTTGATGACATGAAGCACCTTCATTAGACTCCACAAGTGCAGCTAATGAACCCCAGGAGACAAATAATGTTTCTAATTTAAAATAACACTTAAGCAGACAGTACATACAGAGATTTTATAGCTGAATGGAAAAAAATGGGTCTGAATCAGCCTTTCCAGCACATACTGCCAAGATGGTGAATGAAATATTTTATTCTTATTTGCTTTACTCAAAATCTCAGAGGAGATATTGATACAGATCTCTGTGAGGCCAGTTCCTGAGGACTATACTTACGTATTTGGAAGCTATTATTTACTTAATTATCTTCATGCAGCCCAAAACATCCCAGAGCTTCAGTACACAGATGCCTTTTACAACACATCCGCCTCATCACCAAATTCAAGGTACAAGAAAAAATGTTTGCAGATGAGTGGGGTGAAGTTCTGAAAGTTGGACCCACACAGTGGACCTCTTGCTTTGTGGTTTTCCTATCATCTGCCTGTAAGAGGCATCTGGCTGCCTCTCACCTCTCTCTGTTGGTGGAACCCAATGAAGAGTTCCTGCCTAGAAACAGCAGAATGGCTAGGGCACAGCTGGAGGTAGATGGGTTACCACAAAAACACCAGTTAGTTGAGGATGCCAAGGGTAGAGTGAGTGACTTGATAATTGTCTGAAAGGAAGTCAAGAGAAAATCACAGAGATTAACAGACATGGTTCAGGAAGTACAAGATATTGGGAACTGCTCTCAGGGTGAGTGATAGATGCAGAGGAAGGTGGGATAGAGCTGGAAGGAATCTTGTGGGTAGAAGACATAGGAGGAAATCCACAGTTTCTGAAGGGGAAAAAAATAGGATGGGGCAACCCAGCTGCTGGAATGAAGTAAGTTGTTTTAGAGGGACAGCTGACGAGACATAGTAATGCTTGTGAGGAGGAAGAAAATGAGGGTTGAATTGGAAAGAGGAAGTAGTAAATACAGGACGTGCAGATGATGGGTCTGAAGGAATGCCTGTGAGTCAGGTAAAATAATAGCATACTGGAAGAACATTACCAAAAGAACATCTAGTCCTTGGGTGAAGGAAGAATTGGTGGCTAATGTGCCTTCAAGCCATGCATCTGGCACCACTGTACTGGGTGCTGGAAGCCACACTGCTCAAAAGTTGAAGAAACAGAGTCCATCTAGAGAGAGAAATGGAAAAGGGTCAGAGGAGACAGTGCAATGGAGCCTGACCACATTAAACCAGGGATATTAAGGACAAAATTCCTTGTGTGGTGATGCAAATTATTCAAGAGGGACTGGTGGGAAAACCACAGTGATGAGAACTCAGAGGTTTAAAGATCAGAAGATAAACTGCCTATGGGGATCTGATCAGTTAGGGAGCATTTTTGTGACCAGGGTGAAATCTTGCTTCACGTTCATGAAATCAAGCAAAGCAGAGAAGCTGAGAAGGTAGAAAGCTAACAGGGACATGAGATATTGAATGACAATTGCTGTGCTGAGAAATGAGAGAATTTTGGGGCAGCTGGAGAGAGTCTGAGGTGCAAAATTTTGGGAGGAAAACAATAGGGAACAGTATGTCTGCAGGTAGTTGACCAGGGGGAGGAAAGACAGGCAGTGCTGGGTGCAGGCTGCAGGCTGCAGGGACTTGAGCTTATTAACCCTTGCTGACAATCAGTGGTGCAGTGTCAGAAATGGGCAGGCACTGTGGCTGCTGCTGCTGCAGGGGATGGGCCATGCCAAGCCAGCAGGGAGGGCTGGGGAGGGCAGGTCCAGCTGCCAGGGTGAAAGGAGGAGCAGGAACTGCAGGGGTAATGGTTGAGGAAGGAAAATGTACCATGAACTTTTTCCTGTTTATGATAAAAATACCCTCAAGCAGATTTTCATACTAATTAAAAATATTCATATAAAACGTGCCTAGGAGAACCAGCAATATCCTCTCTACAATAGCTACATAACATTGGCAAACAAAATATGTTGTTAAACTTGTTTTTTTCTATGTAAGGGCTAAAACCAGATATCATTTACTCCTCTGCACACATAACCAGTAATAGTTCATGCTTGTAGAGTTCCCATCTATTGTATGAAAGCTGGAGAGTTCAGTAACACAATGTTCTGTACCAGAAAACTGGAGCATTTAGCCAGTCTCTCAGCTCCCCAGAGTAATTTTATGGTATTTCTATTTTTTAAATCTTCTAGTAACAGTGAAAGTGGATTTGTTTTTCCATGCAAAGAAATTATTTAAGAGCAAATCTGTAATGCCTACTCTGGCAGGCACATTGATATATTTTTTGAGCTCAGTGGCAAACTGATCTTCAATCTGGCTGTCCTGAGGCAAGCAGCATGGCTAGTGAGAAAATCATGATTCAAACTCCCAAGTTAAAAAATTCCTCCTGTTCCTGCTTGAGATTTTAGAATTTAGAAACCTTTCACCAGATTACGCAGAATTCACTTTATAATGTTTCATCTTAGATAGACAATGTATTTTGAGAGTTGACATAGAGACGCCTGCTCTACTCATTACTATTAAATCAGGAGCTGTTCTATACACGTATTTCAGTGAAAAAAAAGTGCTATCTACTTATAAGCACAGTCACAGATATTTGTGGTTGGCTGGGTCTCAGTCCAGCTTAGCTGCAGGCTATGATTCAGATTTGAGGCTTGGATTTAATTTATATTAGAACTAGAATTACACATTGTGCTCTCATTAATCTTTGCACAAGATGGAGAGACTCCCAGGACTAGCTCTTCTTAGAACAAACCTTCTCAGAGGACAACAGTTTGCATTTGAGTTTAGCTTCATCTGTACTAGGGCAAGATCTCACAATACTAGAATTATAGAATAATTTGAGTTGGAAGGGATCTTTAAAGGAAACCTAGTCCAACCCCTTCAATGAAGAGATACATCAGCTTGATCAGGTTGGTCAGAACTCCTGTCCAACCTGAACTTGAACACTTGCAGGGATGAAGCATCTAACACCTCTCTGGGCAACATGTTCCAGCATTTTACTACCATAATAAAAAAAAGTCTTTTTTATATATAGTCTGCATATTATGTCTATAGATATAGATATATTGTATCTATATACCTTCTTTTACTTTAAAACCACTACTCTTGTCCTATTGCAACAGGCCCTGCTAAAAATCTGTCCCTATTTTTCTCTCTTTAGCTACTGGAAGATGCTATAAGATCTCCCCAAAGCCTTCTCTTCTCCTGGCTGAACAACCTGAACTCTGATTTTCCTCATAGGAGAGGTGATCCAGCCCTCTGGTCATCTTCATGACCTTCCTCTGGACTTGCTTCAACAGGTCCATGTTTTTCCTGTGCTGAGACCTCCAGAGCTGAGTGCAGCACTCCACATGTGGTTTCACAGGAGTGGAGAGGGAGAATCACCTCCCTCTGCCTGTTGGCCACATTTCTCTTGATGCAGCCCAGCCTGTGGTTTGAGGCTTACTGATCTTTGAGAGGACATTGCCAGCTCACATCCAGCCTCTCATCCACCAGCCCCTTCAAGTCCTTCTCTGTAGAGCCATTCTCAATTCCTTCATCCCCCAGCCTGTCTTGACACCAGGGGCTTCCCTTACCCAGGTGCAGCCCTTGCATGTAGCCTTGTTGTGCCTCATGAGGTTCCCATGGGCCCACTTCTGGAGCTTGCCCTGGTCCCTAGGGATGGCATCCCATCCCTCAGGCATGTGAACAGCATGACTCAACTTCGTGCCATCTGCAAATTTGCTGAGAGTGCACTCCTTGGCTTTGTGCTTTCAAAACAGTGAGGATTTAAACACCTGAAATTATTTAATTTGATTCAACACAACTCCATTTGTTCCACAAGGATATTGAAGAGCACTGAAATTTTGCCTGTGTTGTGAACTCGTAGCTGAATCTTTTTTATGGTACTGCACATCATGGAAGGGTACATTTTTTTCTGGCTTTTAAACAACAGAATAGATGTATGAAAACAGCTGTTCAGAAATAACATATATAGAGTCCTAAATGGATGTCACAGACTACTGTGAAGGGAGATGATTAATTGTATTTTAATGATTACCAAGACTCTGAGCATCACCAGATTATGAGAAGGGTCTTAGAAGATGCCTTAGTAAAGATTGCTAGGCAAAGTCTAAGTCATTCAATTTATCATCATCTAAATATCAAATTCTGAACCCAAACTGTTAGTGTGCTGTCCCCATATGTGAGAACAGTGCTACAGACCTGTTAGCAGGTTAGCAGGGCTTTTTTTTTTTTTGCAATTTATCACCTGAATCTAGACTGAAACTTGATTGGTAGTTTGGCATAATCCTGAAGCATTCTGCAGTGATAGTTGGTATTTCATGTTACAGCTACGTACTCGTGGGCTTTCAAATCCTCTTAATGGTGTTCATTTCCTTAGCCTTCCCCCTGAAGGAATCCCAGCTCATTTGTTTTTCACATGGTACTTTCATCTCCTTTGAAATACAGTCAGCTCTGAAGGAGAACACTGAAAATATTAAAGTCAGAAATTAAAAAAAAAAATAATACTTGTTTTCACTAAGCTTACTGTGACCATTTTGAGTATAGGATGGCCATTTATCTTATCTTACACATTAGTCAGATACTGGTTAAAAATGTAGGGATGGGAAACTGAGTGTCTTGGCCACTTCTAAAGATTTTCTTCTTACTAAAGAGCAATACTGTCTCTAGACAAAACATGCCAGAAGCAAGCACCATTCATCATAGGAAAAGTCAGAATGCTCTCATCTATTTAATTATTAATTATTATTAATTATTACTGTGATTACATATCAATTATTAATTGTATCTCAATTAATAGTAATGTTTCATGAAGTGTAATGAAAAATATGAATAATTTTTAAGGAGCACCAGTTTGCACTGGGAGCAGAATTAATCTGTGAGAGAGCTNATTATTAATTTAATTATTTAAAAGTTGAAAGTGAAAAGTGTTTCCACACCTTCACCCATTGCTTGGGCTGGCAGTGGGGGCACCAGACTGCTCAAAAGTGGAGAACTGTAGGGGACAAGAATAGGTCCAGCACAATAAGGAGCAACGTCTCTGCAGTGTTTTATTTGGGGGCAGCCAAGGCTGCTAAAAGTTTCCTATTTGCCACTTATACTTGCTTCATTAGAAGAAATAGATTATCTCCTGCTAGCCACTGGGTCTCTTTGAGCCAAGGTAAGAATTATCATTGCAGCATCTTCTGCAGAGATAGGGCACAAAGCCAGCATGAGCCTGCCCTCCCAGCTGGCACCAGCTCTGACCAGCCTCACTCCTCTCTGCAAGCTCACTTCTAAACTGGGGCACTGGCTCAAGAGCTGGACCTGAGAGCTGCCACCAGGCAGATCCCCTGTGATCCTCCCTCCACCCTGGCATTCGCTCCCAGCATGGCCACGAGGGTGCTGGGAGAGCAGCCAGAGCAGGGGAGTGCCTGCCAGCCCGGCTGGGCTGAGGTGGAACCCCGGCACATCCAGGGGAAAGGTGAGGTGTTTCTTCACGAGGCCTCTGTCAGGGACAAGGACGGCGTGTTGGAACACCGGCACTCCTTGATACAAACAAGTGAGGGCAACTCAGCCCATCTAAACAAACAAATAGAAGCACAGAGGAAGGAAAAATCGCACCTTTTGGATTTGCTGCTATTCTTCATGTGCACTTTAATTTCACACTTAAATGTTATTACAGTGGGTGCCATGGTTCAGTTATTGATTGAATGCAAGTTACTGAGCCCATTTCTTGTTCTTCACTGATGTCACTTTATTGATAGGTTGAATATAATTTCATTTGCTTGTAGTTAAGTAAATCATCAGTGAAAATCTTTATTTTCTTGCAGTGCTAAACCCACTAAAAACATGAACAAGGCAAAGCGTCAATGAATATAAGCTTGTGGGATCACGCTGTTTATGAGCCTGAAATTCCAGACTGTGAATCAGTCTCTGGACTGTGTGGCAGAGCCTTTAGTGATCCTGTGCACAAAAATGGAGTAAGCCTTGTCGAAACTTCATTCTCATCAATGTGTTAGTCAATGTTTTGGGTGTTAGCATCTTGCTGATTGCTTTCTTTGTTAAGGAACAGTAAATAAAATGTTAGTGCGTAGCTTCTTTGGTGTGCAGATCTCTCACCTGTGATGATGTATCTCCGAGGGGAGAAGCAAAGGAGAGATGGATTTATAACCCCAGAGTTGTACCGAGGAGTTGTCACTATTAAAACAAAGCTCACTCCGTCCCTGCACTACTCATGATGGTGCTGACTATCAGGAGCTCTGCAAGCTTCTGGACTTCTGCAGCCATTAGAAGTGCTGGTGGGTATTCTGAAGTAATTTATTTTTAGTGAGCATGTCCCATGCCCTGGGTTAGCATCCCTTGAGTGTTGGATGGGATAAACCAACACAGGGAATCCATGTCTGTTTAGTCCTAGAGCTCTGTTCCTTCTATATGATAACTGGAAACGGAGGCAAGGGGGTTGTATTGTTTTAGTTCTGCTAAAATCCCACCCTTGCCACCTGTAGACCTATGTGAAGTAGTATATGCAAGGAAGAAAAGAAGATATATGATGTTCCAGAGAAGGTGAGAGGAATTTTCATGGCTTCATTAAAAGCACATTCCTGGGAAACTGATTTCTAGAAACTAAATTTTCTATTGATTTCATTCCCGTTGAGTGAAGAAAGAAAAGGTGGGACTATGGCAGTCACTCAAAAAGAGGTTTCAGCCCTATTATATTTTGGTGACATTCTTTTAGAAATCTGTGTCTCCAATATCCTTTTTGCCTTGTGAATAAGATGCTGAAGGAATATCCAAGCTAAATGTCTGCATTTCTAACCTAAAGAAAAATACCATGCTCAGTCATGCAAATTCATGTGTCAGTCAGAATCCAATGCCATCCCTGGGATATCAGATCATGGGTTGACACAACTTCTTTTAACCTAATGAGTGTGCATTCTTCATTAAAACAAATGATCACAGTTCCGCTAGAGTCAAGGTAATGGTACTGTTTCAGAAGGCTTCACAGTAGAGCTTCAAGCAACGTGACTAAAATCAGGAATAAGTTGCTTTATCCCCTCTGAAATAAAATCTAGAAGTGCTATAGCAGTTAATGCTTATATAAAACCTTAAATAATGCAGATACCATTTATAAAAGTTTTATAAAAGCCTGTATTCCAGGCAGTACAGATATGTACATATCTCAAAAAAAGCCCATGTAAAAACATGCCTTAGCTCCCTGCAGCCACAGAAAAGAAGCTTACATCGTTGCAGTCAGTAAGTCAAGAGTCTCTCTGAATTCTTCAGAGAGAAATCAGAGTGCAGGGATTGAATTAAAGCCTTTGGATGGATTGAAATATGTTAAGCCACTCACGCATAAAGTAGAGGTATAAGTTTAAGTTTTAGTATAAGCAAGCGAGTAAGTAAGTAGAATGGGTTTTAAGTGCTTTTAGTAAGTAAAAGGTCTTAGATGCCAGTGTAGGGCTGTGCACATATTTGACACAATTCTCATGATTCTGTGTATATATGCGTGCACAAAAACTGCAGTATTCCCTTTTTAAAAAGTCTTTGTAAATAAAAAAATTCTTTATATTTTTAAAATTTTAGAATGTTTATTTAAAGATTCTAAATTTTAGAATGTTTATTCTTTAAATAATAAATTGTATTTAATTACAATCACTAAGCCATAGAAATATCAGAGTGTTTTTTTTCTTCATAACACGTCTTGCTTGTACTTTACCACATTGGCACTCAGATGATAAAACCACAGAACACAGTAGGCCAGAAACAGCTTGTCAGAGCTTCCCCTCCTCACAGCTTCAGATTTTAAGGCAATGGAATTGTACTGATGTTTTTAACAAAGTGCTTATCTTTGCTGCAGTATAAGAGAGGGGGATAAATAATACTTTTTTTTCCTGGTAGTCAGAAGATAAGTAAGTTAATTTAAACTACTGAGTATAATGTTTCTTGCTATATGTTCTCAAGTGCAAGGGCAATCCAAGTTTTGCTGTATTGCTGTGATGTGTGTTTTACTTATTTGGAGGACAAAGGAGGAACTTGGAGTCATTTGCTAATCCACAAACTTTTCAAAAATTATCTTAGTTTCATGAAAGAAAGCACAGATTTCAGTTCTCCCTATGCACAAAAAGAGGGACAAAGTGGGACAGAAGAGACAGAGAAGAAGGTCCTCTTGGCTAGGGCAATCTTGTCAAGCTAGTTTAACAGGGTTTAAAAACCATCCTAGTGTAAATAAATGGGAGCACTACAGCACATGACTTCATAAAGCATAGCTTGCAACTTACTGGACCCCAGACAAAATACACTATCATGCAATGCTGCCCTTGCCACTGAGCCCTACTCCTATGCCCAAAGCATCTGGTACCTATAGCCATGATGTAGCTGACAGAACAACCTGCTTCCCAAAGGTACTGTGGCACCACTGCTCCTTGCACTCTCCCCTCCAGCTCAGGCACAGATGGGAAGACAGAGCACCTTAAATTAATCTACACATCAGAAACCTGATATACAATTGTCTCACAAATCAAATAAAAATATAAGAGCAGTGTTTTCACTTCTGAATTTTGGGGCTCATGTAGCATCAGTGAGGAAAACTGATCCCTGAAGAACAGCAACAATAGGATGAACATAATTGATCTTTTCTGCAAGTCATCTCCCAGCCTCCAATCGTTTTTAGTTTGGGGACTCCTCCAGCCTGATCTAGATTGCCCAGTGGTGGACGTCTCTTCCAAGTACTTGCCCAGTCTTCCCTTGAGTGTCTCAAAAAAATTCCTGCAACTGTCATATCCTTCAGTAAAGAGTTTCACAAATCCAGTATTTGCTGCATGAAGAAATACCTACTCTTCTTCTGAAAAAGCCTCCTAAATCTTTCTCTAACAGTCGCTACCGCTTGCATTGGGAGAGACTGAACAGCACACCCCAAATTTTGTAGTCCTGAATCAAATAAACCCCTGTGGTGGTCTCTGCCTGAGCCTGAACCTACTCAGCCAGAGGCTGACTATCACATGCGTTTTGGCTGCTTTTTTCCAAGAGATTAGGGAATTTACTGAAATGTTCTTGTTGCCCAGGGTCTCTGCACATCCTTGTGGCAAAACTTCAGCCCTCACCCACAGGCTGGACATTGAGCATGCCAAGTAAAACACAGAGCAAGCACAGCACAGCACAGCAAGCCATGCAAAGCTTGGTGTGGGCCACTGGTCTCAAATATTTAATTGCCAGACTGTGAGTGCTGAATTTCTCTCTTCATAGTACTCCACAAAGTACCAAAGATTTTGCTTTACCTGGTGTATTAAGTTTGGGATATTAAAGCAAAGATCCCCTCATTACTTAGGTGCACTCAGTAGCTTTTAATTATATTACCTGACATTGTGTTTCCCTTCCATCACATCTTTCTGCCACGTTTTAATTTGCCTTATGACTTGCTCTCTGTTAGCTGTAAGTAAGTCAGAAAACAGAACTCTTAATGGTCATCAGCACTGTAAGCGCTCATATATTTATTGCTGCCTGAAAATATCTGCTTGTGATGGTACTGAATAAGTTTTTCAGTTGCCCTTTGAAAGCCAAAAATTCAGGATGAGCTCAGTCAGCAGGCTTTTTTAAAAGCTGGCTTCCTAAGGAATGATTTCTAATGCTCCATATTTTTGCTATTTTAACTTCTCTCAGAGAGTGGGCTGGAATGGAAATCCTGCCTGATCAAGCAGATCTTGTTCAGACAACATAGCTTCAATTGATTTTACATCAATTCATCAGAACAATTTGCTTTAAAAACCGATTTTATGTCTAGATAGAACACAAGCAAATATGTTTAAACCAGGTACCCCGTGTTTACATGTGCACCATATGGCTACCCAATTTACCTCCCATACTGGGAGAGGAGGGCATTTTAAATTATTTACAACAGGGGCAGCTCATCATACCACATCTTTAAAAATCAGCTTGGCCAGTCATATTCCTCACAGGTCTGGGAAGCATCCCAAAAGCATATCCTGCCCTGCTCACTATGCAGACCTTCCAGGCATCTCCTCCCCAGCTGAGGCAGGGCCATCCAGCCCTGAGAGTAAGTAATGGCATCCTGAAGAAAAGCAGCAGGAGCCAGGAACAAATATGTGGAGAATGTTGGAACAAATGTATCAAATACCTCAGAGTGAGTATCAAATACCTCAGAGTGATTGCCAATCAATTAAAGCTAATGCCTAGGAAAGCTCTCATGATATTGCAAACTCAGGGCTGAAAGTGGTAGATGTAGAGGGCTTATATCTCGGCAACTTTAAGTAGAAGATGCTGGTATTATTTCTCACTTATTTACTTACTTATGTTTACTATGTTTAGCAACTTTCCAAAGCAAATTTCAGATGATCGAATAGACCAGAAATAACTCCATGGCAGCACACTCCATGGGGGTGACCTGATCAGCATCACTTCCACTGACACAGATGTTTCAAAAACACCTCAGTGGCAGCAGACACAGCAGAGGAAGATAATACTGCTGTAAAAGTGCAATGAAGTGATACCCCTGGGAGTAACTACTCATGGTCTTTCCCTCTATTCTCCAACCCATCACAATATTGCCCTGGTTTCCCCAGAGACCTGCTGGAGGGGCACTGCTAAATACTTCACATAGCTCCCCAGGACCCCTCTGAGAGAAAATGCTGGAGAAACCCCTTAGACCTGAGAATCACTTATGGTTGGGCTCATGCACAGCCAGGGCCCCAATTCTGTGGCAGAGCTAGTCTCAAGTTAGTAATTGCATCTTTAGCATATTATGCAAGCATTTATTCCTGCTTTTTCACAAGTATCCATTCTTCTGCTTTGTGATAGCCACTCCTTTTCTCACTGATTTCACACACCACAGGAGCACAGGTTCTATTGGCATCAGCATTCTCCCCTCAGCATTCTCTTGGCTGCCCTGCAGCAGTGACCCTGTACTTCTGGGTTAGAACCTGTATACTGCTCAAGCCATGTTTCTCCTGGATTCAAATTATTAAGATCAAAAGTTCAGCAGGATCTATCCTCAAGTTCTATCTGTCTATTTATGTGTTTATCTATTCGAGTAACCTGCCAGGTCTCACAGGTCTTAACAATCCCATGAGAAGATCCTTGCATTTCTTCAGAGCTGGCTTGACTTGTGCAAGCACAAACTGAGAGGCTGCTTTGGAGGGACAGCAGAGACAAGGGGTTAGCGAAAGATCATGAAATGCTATTTGGAGCCAGCAAATTACCATTAAAGAATGCTGCCCACTTATGTAGAAAAACTGTGTGCCAGCCGCTCACCAACCCTGTTATTCAAGTTCTGCAGCCTGCAGCAAAAGGCTCCTAGAATTACCTCTCCCAATCTGGTGGTGAGACACCTCTGATGTCTGAAATGGGTTTGCCTTGGGGTTGTTAAATACCTGCTCCATGTGATTGGGCTAATTAAAAGTTTTTAGCCAAACAAATCCCTGTTTGTGAGGGTATAAGAGCTAAGAAGATTAGATGTTAGTTAAACTAGACATAACTGAGAAAACAAAGTTGCTGCTGTTAATTCTTAAAAATGCTACCCCACTGTGTGTGGGTGAAAGGAGTGGATAACAAGATTAATAGCTGAAACAAAAGTCTCAGATGACAGGTATATCCCATCAGAAAAAGTGCTTCACTGAGTTCAATATTGCAATGCAACAGGCGAATATATTTATTCTATATATGGATGGAAAAACCAGCTTTAGTAAAAATTGGTCTTGATCTCACGTATTCTTCTTGCAAAGGACATGTAGGTATTTTCTGTTATTCTGTAGGTTTACTACTATAGCCCATCAACTAAACAGGAATATACAAATAGCCCCAGAAGCTGGCTAAGCACAACACAACTCCACACTTTGATCAGAAAGACTGTCTGCTACTACACTGAGAAACTGGAAGAGTCTTCTTGTTGTACCAATGAGTACCAGCTGGGAAGTCAGTGCCTCTCAGACTTTCTACCCTGTCCTTCCAGGGGGGGTCGCAGTTAAAAAGAATCAGCTTCTTTTAAATTTTCATAGGAATCAGAAGTCAACTGTTTTCTTCTTCCAGTAGGGAACTGCTTGCAATTGCAACCCCAGTAAGAATAGATTAGGGAGTATTGAACTTGGATCTACAGCATATTTGTGCTGAACAAATGTTTCCTCCCTACAAAAAAACCCCCCACAAACCCCAGGCCATTAGAGCCTCCAGACTCCTCCTTCTCCCTTCTGCAAACAGACTCATGTCTTATGTTTGCTTAGAAATTCTTGACTTTATTCCCAGTGAAACTGTTCCGTTCAACAGCAGCCAGCAGCCCTCTCCATCAGCATCTGCTGCTACCTATCATTTTGCCTTGTTTCACTCTTTTTTGGGCAGGCATCCCATGGATCACAGGTTTTTATCTTGATGGCTTCATATTCCCCTACCAGCCTCATTCTAGAACACCTGCTAAGGCTGCTAGCACTAATTATACTTTTATTTGAATGTAAATACTTTGCTTGGGGACATAATAAGTATCCACCTGATTTTGGAGCCTCTGAAGAAAGGCTGATCAGTGCCAATGAGGAAGGGAGAGATGTAAGAACTACCTCTACAAAAGTAAGTAAAGTCAAACAACGTCAGTGAGCATTCCTGGGTGCTGAAATGGAAACCAATTGCACCTTTTAAGGTCCAGAACAGCTGGACCCATGTAATTTAAATACTAGTTGCCCAATCCAGAGGACAGATCATCACTCTCCCAGGCAAGGACTGAGGGTTAGGGTGAGCTCTGGATTGTACCTTACACACAGTGTGGGTGCAGTCGTTTGGTTTTGGCAGGTGACACAGCATCCTCCTCCGGAGGCAACCAGCCCCTGTGCCAGAGAGCGATTCTGGGCAGGTTTGATTTACTAGCAGAGATGTAGCTAATGGGGAACAGAGATAGAAAACCAAACTCCATATTTAACAAGCAAAATAAAGAAATCTTTTACATCTGGAAATACTGAGGCAGATGATCAAATAATTAGCACTGCAAGTTTGTACTGCCTGCAGCTAGAAGAACTGTTCTCTTTGGAAGCAGGAATGTGGTTGAGCCTGCAAAAACCTGATAAGAGATCTGTACCTAAGATTTTTGGATGGTCTGCATACGTCACAGGTAAGTTTCCACAGAGCTGAAGGAGCATTCAGGACTGGATTCACATGGAAAAACTCCCTGCTCTACCCAATTGAGGATGGCTTGGCAAGCAAGTGCCAGGGGCACATTTTTACTCCTTTTGAGGAGATGTATCAAAACTAAAGGAGTAGAAACTACCTTTTTTTTTTTTCTTAAATATCACAAGCTGATCCCAGGAGCAGCAATAAGAAAAATTCTTTTTACTTGCTTTTCTCAACCAAAGAAAAAAAATAAATTTCAGTTTAATTTTTTTCCCCAGCACTTTAGAGGTTTCTTCAATTTCCACATAAAGTGCTCACAATTGAAAATTCAAAATATTTTCCTTGGAATTTTAATTTTTATACAGATCAGTCTGTTTTGCACATTCAACTCAAACTTTAAAATAGTTTAATTTTTACAAAATCTTCACTTTCGGTAAGTACATAAGCTGTTTACACATATTTTTATCCTAGCTGGAATCCTGATGAGCTAGCATGTTGTAAGGAAAAAAGAACGGGTATGGATTTCTATGCTAATGTTTCATCATATGTGTGGGCTGAGGCTGGCTGTAGCTATGAAGTACAAATGTAGTATATACAGATCTTGCTGATCTAATAGAAGTATTAAATAACAAATCTGGCTCTTTTACAGAAGATGATTCAAGCAATCTGTAGGTTCCTAGGCTGCTGCACAAGATCACAGCCTGATCACACGTGTTTGATGGCATAAACAGATGAATAATAGCAACTGCATTTTCAGTCCCACCCACACTTCATCTTATTTCTTTAAATCACATTGCACCTACACCCAATGCTCGGCTAAGATTGACAAACACAGTCTACAAGAAAATCAATATGTTGTTTTCTGTATGTGTGTATTTCAGGAGGAAACAATACCTGGGTTTTTTCCCCCCTTTTTCTTGTTTTTATTTTCAAGGAAATAAATCTGAGAAAAAAAAACTAGCAATGAAAGTCATTAGTTGCCATGGGATTTCAAATGGTAAGTCCTAACACAAGTGCAGGTAAGATTGGACTAGAGCAGGAGACAGGTGACCTATTCCAAAATATTGATGCCTGGCTTCCCCATTGGGCTGCTGTCAGCTCCAGCACATGCCATGACCTTGCCTCTGTTGAGAACTGGAAGAGTATTGGCCTTGACTTGAATGGAAGCAGGACCAAGCCCTACTCAGACAGTTTCATACACTACGCGTCGGATGTGTGTGCCAGCATTATGCAACAGGGTGAAAAATGAAAACCTGTCAGGCACAGAACTGGTGCACTCAAGGACATACTGTTATTTTTTTGCAGCTTTGCCACTCTAACAGGGATTAACCATGTGTCATTGATAGGTGCCACAATAAAGTCCATCAAAACACTTCATTTTTTAACTTTCAGAACGTGATCTAAACTTTTGAGGGAAATGGCTTGCTTGGCCTCAAGTTTTTATCTAAAAAAAAAAATTAAAATGGGAAAACATTTACTTTTTCCAGTCTTCTCTCCCCAGTTTTCCCCTCCTTTGTCTCACAGCTAACAAAGCAGCAGATTGAATTCACCTCCCAATTCCTTTATTAATTATTTTTTCAACAAAGTGGGTAGGTATTGTAGGTCGCCAACCTTCACTTTCTGGAAATTCTTTGGTGTATTACTGCATAGCAGAGTGGTGTGACAAGGATAAAGAGATTAGAAGTAATTTCATATAACTCCTTCTGTCAAAATCTGCAGGTTTTTACTGGTAACTCTGAGTGCTGCTGAAATTCTTCATTAAAAACTTTCAATATAAGGGCAGGAAATCTCTAAGCTCTAAGACACAAAATAACCAAAACAGAGGGAGAGAAGGAATATTGAAGTCTGAACAGAGAGGGAAAACAAAGGTAACAAAAATCCACCCTGCTCTAGTACAACAGTAATAATGCATGTTATCTCCAGGAGGGTTGACACCATTTCAGCTCTGAAAGCCAGAAAACCACATGCTGATTTTCACCAGTTTCAAGTAAGTGGACACAACCTGTGCAGACACAGGCTCTCCTTGCTAGCCTTGCACTGCCCAGGTGGCTGTGAGCTGCTGCTTGGTGGTCACTACTGCAAGCTGTAGCTATGTATGCCTCGGCTCACACAAAACTCAGACTGTATTTTCCCTGTTTGTTGTATCAGCACACTTCACATACAGCCCAGACAGGCAAAATCTGGCCATTAGATGAAGAACATTTCTTAGTATGGTAGTCAGGTATGGCCCCTAGTTTTGTCAGTGTGAGGCAGCAGGGGTGAAGCACACAGAGAAGAAGAAACTAAATATGATCTGGCCAACATGGCTGGGCCAGCCTACAGACCTGATGAAAAAGCTTTGAAGATGAAAAGAGGGTGGTTTGCATTCCCTATGATTGTTCTATTAAATGAAGAGAGGAAGGGACAGACATTAAGTGATGATGTCAGTCCTGCATCTTTGGAAAGTTACTCTTGTGTTACAAAGCAATCACCAGGTATTGCAGGTCCTCTCCAGAGCCTTGCAGAAGAACAGAGAAAGAGCAGATGAGCACAAGCATAGGTGCATGAAAGGGAAAGTACTGCTACCTCCCTGGGTTAGGAGAAGCGTTTAATTGCTTTGTCCCCTATTAGATGTGCATATTCATCTATATTTTTGGGAAATCCTTTTCTCTTTTTGCGAATCATTCACCCATTAGTTACCACAAACATGTTCACACCTCAGGTTTGCTCAATGAAGTCTGTAGCATGATCTGCTGTGTTGCAGCCCACCTAGGACAGGTGTTTTTGTCCTTGAGCCGTTTGCTATGAATGACATTTCTGACTCAAGCTGGTTGACCAGGGGATGCATTCCCTGAGGTACTCAGTGTAACAAGCATTTTTCTGTTGTCCATTTCTGCTTTAAAAAGACCCAAAGCTTTGCCAGTATGCACTGGCTATGAAATGTAATGCATTCATGCTCTGATACTGCACCTTTCTTGAATCAGAGTTGTTTTTAAGACGGTTTCATGGGAGGGAAAGCAGCTCCATTGTACAGCTGTGCCTCAGCCCAAGGCTGCCTGAAGGTGGTGTGAAACAGAAACACAGCCCTGTGTGGTGCACAACCCTGAGCCCACAGTCCCATCATGTCAGTCTCTGACCAGTCTCCTGTTCCTCACCTGAAAACAGCTTAACTTCAGGCAGCTATCTTAGCTTGACATAAGTCTATAGCTTGAGCTTGTTCACCCTTAAGTACACTCCTCAGTGAAGATGACTTTTAACTAAGCAAGTTCACCTGTGCCTGGCCCTGGCATCATAAACTGTAAAATCAAAACTGTGGCAAACTTCTTAATTTATATCCTGTGTATCTATTTTTTAGTAAATAAATATCAAATGGTTGTTATGCAGATTATCTTATTACTGTTTGTAAGTATTTAAATGTTTTAGCAATGAGCACCACTAAAAAGCCACTAAAAGAGTAATAAATCTCTATTCAGAGCAAAGGAATTCAAGAGCATGAACCATTTACATCCTGAACAGCAGGAGAAAAAAAGATATATATATATAAAGTTCATCCTCCACCCTCATTTTTATGGATGGCATGTGGCAAGGCTACTTCAAAAAAACCTCATCAGTACCGAATGTGTCAAAAAACTAGGATACTGTAATAATATATATAACAGAAAGCTAACTAGGATTGTGCAGAGTATGAATCTGGCACTGAATTCCACCATTCATATTTTTTATGAGTAGGATATATCTGTCCACTGTTTCCTAAGCTTCCCTGTATTTTTTTTGGATGCAAACTGAAACCCAACCCCAAATTCCATCATGAGGCATCTTACTGATGCATGTGTCATCAGAGGGGTAGCACATGATATTTACTGCATGGACTTCTGTTTCACAAAAGAACAGTAAATGGCAAAGTCAGGGCAGAAGCAGAGAAAGAGGGAAGAGGCAGCAACAGGCTACTCTTTACAGCTTCTTGAGGGAAAGTTGGATCCTGCCCTTGTCCAATAGCAGTGCTTCAAACTCCCACATTTCCTTCCTCCTGTCGTTGTCTCTAGCCCTGAGAACCCCTGCCTGGCTGGCTCTGAATGCAGCTTCCCATGTCAGACCTTGCTCCCAAATGTGCTGTCTCCCTGCCCAGCCACCACTTCTCAGTCACTTCTCTTTGAGTTATCAAATCCCCTTTTCCATCAGCCTTCTGACTATTCCTCAGCTTTCCAAGGCAGACGGTGGTCTTCCCTCTCCTACCTCTTTGTCTCCTCTCTCTCCCCTCCCCACTAGGTTCAGCCTGTTCTTCAGGAGCCCCACCCCAATAGCTGTTACTTTGCTTTCTTTATCTTTAGATGGCCTGTAGGCTGCTCTTGAACTCAGGGCAGAGGGCCCAGCAGGCTCATACTAGAGCTTTGACTCAAGTTTTTCTCAGAGTATAGGCAGTGTCAACAATTGGTTTGGGGACTTGGAAGTTAAAAGTTGAAGTTTCCACTAAACACATGAAAACTCTGTTTTTAAAAGTTTATATTCTGCTTTGACCCCTGCACAAGAGCCACTTCCCTGCTTGAGGTCAAGCACTTAGGAAACCTTAGGAAGAAGTTGCAAAAGTTTGAAAAAAAAGCAAATTCTCTAGCTTTGATTTTCAGAAATTGTCAAAGACTTTTAGGCTATGTGACTCTTGGGCTTCTATACAGGTAAATGCAGAGCAATTCACAGGCCTCAGGTGTCTTGCCATGCAATGCAAAGTTTTGCAACATTATGAGCAAATAAAAATGGTCTCCTAATAGAAAATGCAGGACACCCTTTTTAACCAGAGTTGCTCCGTCTTCTTCCTTTTACATCTGCTTGTACAATGGAAACTTTTGGATACAAAATGTCATGCACTTGGAGCAGTTACAGTCCCAGATCTCGGTAGGTTATATTGGGTGGACACTTTTTTCTGGAGTGGGCTACAACAATTATATCTATTTATCAATACTAAATCTACAGGCACTTTAGCAGCACATTTCAAACTGCTTTTCCAAAACCACTGATCTGAAGCAGAAGTCTGGGGCTTGTCTCACCAGCACCCTGGGACTCCTGGCTCTCCCCTGTCCCTGGAGTTTCACAGCAAATGCTGCTCACTGCTCTGTCAGCAGGACCTTGTTCTCACTTCACAGTGACACATGAAATCATGGATCCATGGATGATGAAATGCAGCCTTCTGGCAGTGCCCCCTCCCCATCCCTTGACAGCTTGTGCCATTGCAATGCTTCACGGAGTCCGCCTCACCGCAGGGCTGTGGCACTGAAGGAAGAGGAGCTGAGGCAAGGAGCCCAGGGGCTGCCAGCGGTTTGGGTTTGGTGTCCAGCTGTGCTTGGCACCTTCCCTCATCCTCCCCGAGGACTCCTGAAGTACAACAGCCCAACCCTATCAAAATGAAGGCATAAGCCAAACACACAAAAATCCCTGAGATTTGCTGAAGTTCCCCACAGATTGGCCATAGTAGACCTCACAACCTGATGGGATGTTCAGCTATACCAGTACAGACATCCACAAAAACCACTTGACTGTACCGTTGCTAACTCATGCATGTCTTTTTCTATGGCAAAGCAGGGACATGAACCCAGGTTTCCTAAGCTTTATACTGGTGCTTTTCCTGCAAAACCAGTCATTGGTATAATTTTTGCTTCTCGCCTGGCTTGTTCTACACCCTGTTGCACATATGCATACAATAGTACATGTGAACTCAGAAGAAACCTTTATTTAATAGTGACTGACATTTGCAGGAGATTTAAGAATGCAACGATTTTGGCACTGGTTACTTTCCAGGTAAGGATTAACAAATCAATATGTTACCACCTGACGTTCTTTGTTTGGAAAAGGCCATGTTTCAAAATGGCAGCAGCTTTCAGATTTTTTTTTTTCAGAAAGATTGTGCTTTGGTTTGGAAATAAGGAAGCACAGTAAGGATTGCAACACAAAGCAGATGAGATGAGATGAAGAGGAAATGTGATATAAGTGGTTTGGGTCTACAGAAGGATCAACAAAATTATGTTCATCTCACACTGTTCATGTTACAGTGCTTGATTTAGAAGACAAAAAAGTAGTGTCCCCTCACCAGAGTTCAGGCAGAAGCTAAGTCCTTTCTGTGTCTTGGTATTGTGGCTGAAACCCACATTCAATGTAGAAATACAATGAAAAGGAAAATCTGGTTCAACCACCTTGCCTGTCATTCAAAGCTCCTGATGTTGACCAGAAGGGGGTTCACCCCTATTGCTTTTCCATGGTTCCAACACCTCTACATCCAGCTGTGGTGCTTGCAAGGATGCAGGGTGGGTGGTCTGTGGAGTACCAGGGCACACACAGCCAGTTCAGAGCATGTATCCTGTGCCAGGATCCCTGGCCACCGTTCCAGATTCACTGACTGACACAGACAGAGCATGAGGGGAGCATGCAGGCCCCAGAAACTGGCACCAGTGCCAGAAGGCAAAGGTGAACCTCTGAAGATAGGGAAGCAGCTTGAAACACAGAACTCCAAAAGAAACTTGCATAACAACAACAACAACTAGCAGGCTTATCTAATCCTCTTTGCATCAGCCTCAGCTCTGTAAAGAGTTTGTTGGACCCATTTGCAGGTATTCCTAGGGCACAGATCACCTTGTATCCACCCGGTGGTAATACAATTACAGCTCCCAACTGCAGCAGCATCCTTTTCCATTAGTTTGGAGTACAACAAAATAGAGAACATACAGTTGTTTATGTATTAAAAAGATGAAGGTGAGTCCAAAGATACTACAAACCAGCTTACAAACCACCTGTTCAGTCCATGTCTTGTGTACTGGTAGCATGCACTGAGAGTTGAGGTCTTAAACTGATTTTCACTACTATCACAATGAAGCTTTATTGAGAACTTAGCTTTCTAGTAAAGTTTCTTACAGATACATGGCATTTTCCATAAAATTAAGTTTCTTACACTGCCCATGGGTAGTAGACTGCATTGTCAGCAATTTTGCCTAAATTTCCTTCAGAGAACCTGTATTTTTTACCCAACTTATTTATTTAGAAAAAAGCCCTGTTGTGTCTGTTGGAAAATACAGAGCCAGAGATGCTTCATGTTTCACCTCTTTTATATATGTAGTATATTCTTTAACAGCTCATCTCTTGTGGCACTCTTAAAGAGTGTATTTCTGGTATGCAGGAGGAGAGAAAAAAAATACAACACAGTGGGTAAAACGATCCCATAAGATCATTTCCCTAAAACAGAGACAAAGATGGTAACTGACAGTGCTTTAGGAATTAAAAATTCAGCACTGATTTGTGTTGATACCTATAGTGCACATGCTGTTTATATATATGTATAAATATACAAATATAAATAATATATTTTCCTTTTAAAACAAACAAATCCAAACCTCAGTGATCTACAGATGGAAATGCTAGGATTTGACTCAGATTTCAGTGTCCTTAGTAAAGGCCAGTGGGATGGACACCACAACCTGCTCTTAGAAACCCCACAGCCCAGGGACTAGAGGATCACTGTAACACCTCTCAAATCCCTGATGTTTTTTGAGGGTGCCTCTCTTCTCAGTGGCACACCACACAAACCCATCTTTGGGAGATGACAGGAACCAAAAAGCCACTGTTGAAACTCCAGATAATGCTCTAGATAGAGGAGGGGGGAAAAAAAAGCCCTGAAACTCTTCTGTAAGCAAAATGCTTGCCCTGGGCTTTTCTCATTCTGATGCAAAAGCCAACAGACAAAGCCACCAGTGCCTTCAGTTTAGCAATACTTGATGTATTTACTCAGGGCTTCTGGCAGCTCATTCCACATTCCTCAGAGTTGTAGGTTTTATACAGTGCCCTGTATATCTACCAGACAGTGTACCTGATAAACTTTACCCCAGGCCGATGCAGGTGGCCATGGGAATGGCCAGGAATTTGAGCAGGAATTTGCACAGGAATTTTCTTACTTAGACTCATAAGGTTAGCAAACAGTAAAAACTAAAATTATTTGCCAGTCGGTCTTGCTGCTTACCAAAAATGTAAGCTTGCAGATGACTCCCTGCAGAAAACCAGATATTTCCAAGAGAAATAAAGAGTGACCATGGGAAGACATCTTCTCAGCACCTTCAGCAGGGACCTGCAAACATCTCTGGTAAAACACAGGTCAGAGAACAGACCTTAAAATATCAGGGAGGGCTCCCAGCTGGCAAGGCAGAGAGGAGCAGAGCAGCACAGACACAGGAGTGTTCAGGAGCTGCTGCCTGCCTCAGACCTTGTTCCCACTGATCACATACCACAGGAGGCAGGGCACTGTGCTGACATCCCAGATACCTCTTGCCACCCCTGTGGTGCTTAGGAAGATTTATTCTGCACACATACAGTCTGACCTGTGACTCACATAGGTAAGTTGAGACTTGGGATTTCAGTATGTGGAAGAAGCACGTAAAAGCCCTTTTGTTTATTGTTGCTCAATATAATTATCCTCTATTAAAATCACATTTTTTTCCCTCTGTGCAGGACAACTGTGGCCTGTTTGAGCCCTGCCCAGGTTAAATCTTGCTTCTGGGCCCTGGGGTTGTACAACGCTGCTGCTGCTGGGTACGTCTGCAGCCACCCCTGGCCTGGGTGCTCAGGGTGAGCAGACAGCTTTGCCAGTAGCATCTACTCATCCCATTTACTTTGTAAACACTGACTAAGACACCACAAATGGCAGCAACAGCAAGCACATTCAGATCTCCTTGACCCAGCCAGAGGCACCTCCACATTTATCCAATATGTGCACTCAGTAAGTCAGATAAGTTGTGTCTTTTCTTGCCTGCTTCAGGAGACCAAGAAGCCAAAGTCAGAATCCATCTTCAGGAACAACACAGACTGTACTGCAGTACCAAAAGTTTGAATACACTCACCAATTAAGCCTAGGTCTGCTTGCAGTTTTATCTGTGACTATGCTGCTGTGTGTATTAGTGCTACCTTTGATGAAAATACTAATGACAGCTAAATGTTTCCTGTGAGAACTAACACTCACATTAGGATGTGGATAGTAGTGTGTGAACTCCGGTGAAATTTCAGCATACACAGTCAACAGAAATTTTACTGCCAGAAACATGGCCTTAAGTCATGGTAATAATGTAAATATTTAATTGAGGTGAGTTGAACGTGCTCTTTTGTTGCAAAAACATTGAGAGGACATGTCTCTGCCTGCATGATCGTGTTTGACTCTACCTTCCCTCCTTGCCTTTCATGCTTTTTTCCCGCTCTGGCTCTTCCTCCCTCCCCAGCCATAAGAGCTCCCACAGTTGCACCCTACATACTGCTCAGACCTCATACCCTTTGTTTGTCACCCCAGAACAACTTCCAGCTTTAAAGACCTGTTAACTACAGTCTCTTAATAATTCCACCCTTACAGGTCCTGAAATCTTGAGCACAGCTTTCAAACCCTTATAAAGCACCTCTGTCTCAGCTTTTCCCTGATTGGGATCAGACTCAGTGTGCTGACCTTTTCCTCCTCTGTCTCATTCCTCCTCCTCCTCTTCTTTTGAAGGATTACTTATTTCTCATTTTCTCCCTTCCCTTCTCTTCCCAGCCCTGCAAATGCCTTCCCTTTACCCAAGTCCATCACCTTCCTCCTTGGGTTTTGATTCCCCATTTTTCTCTTCTTATTGTTGCTGATTTATGCTGATGACCCATATCACGCTCTTTGTCACACTGTGTCCATTTTACCAGTTCTGTTCCTCTGCTGCCCCAATCCTTCTCTTTTCCTCATTAAAAGACTGTTTATTTGGCATGCACTGTCCAGAGGCTGTCTACTGCTGAGTTTTTCCTGTAGTAAACTACAAGTGGTCCCATTCAGCACCATCCATTACCCTCCATTATGTCCCCCATTCAGCCTTTCTGCAAGTTCTGCTTCATCAACCCTTATAACTTCTCTTTTGCTTTTAGCCCTTATCTCTATACCAAGTTAAATTGCAAAATTTTCCCTACATTTCAATTTCCTTTGATTTTCTTCCCCATAATATCCAGCCCAACCAACACCCCTCAGTTGTTTCTTCTGCTAGAAAGTTTGAAATACTGTCTGCTGAAGGCCCAGCCACCACTTCCAGCTATACGTGGATAAAGCAGAGTCTCTAATACTGCCCCCCACTCAAGGAATACCCACAGTCTCTTTTCTCTCCACAGTGACCATTACTGCTCTGTTTGCAGGCAGGACACAATTTTTATTTGGGCAGCCTTTCTTTCAAGGTATAGCTAAGACATGCATATCAAAGACATTGGCTATTCTATCTGCCCTCAAAACTGAAATACTTCCCTGGAGTCTCACCCCCACATTAGCTCATTAATGGTGACATTCCTTTTTGCTCTTTCATAATTTGATCCACTGTTTCATCTTCCAAATATTACTTCAAGAGTCATTTTCATAGCTTTGAATGTGATACTCATTTTCTGTGCTCCTGTTGATCCTCTTTCCATCTTCTAACAAATAAAATAAAAGGTTCCTTACCCACAATACTTGCTCAGGCAGACAGAGCTGAATAACACAAACAGGTGTCTTTTGCAGCTTATGAACACTCACTTAATGCTTCTCATCATAGGCCCTTCTGTTTTCCTTCATAATTCCTCACTGGGACTACCTCCCTGGTCACAACTGCAGAGGAACTTTGCTCACCTATCCTAAATTCCTTCTAAATTCTCTCTCTTGCTGCTGGGATAGTACAACAGAAGCCAGTCTGTTGGCATGCTGTTCTCACTATGTACTCAGCTGACTCCTCACCATTTCCTTGTGCTCCACCTGCATCTATCCCATCTCTTGCCTCTCACCAGGTATTTCCTGCATAAACCCCACATGGCAGTGACAGCCCTTCCACTGCACCTGTGTGAGCAGGTCCACACAGCAGAAACACCCAGGTCAGAAATCCCAGTGACACAGCAATCATAAATTACATCTTGAATGTTACTGGAACTCAACTTGCTGAAACTCAGCCTACACCCTGACTTGCGGTGGAGCTTACTAAGTTTCTCTGGTAAATGACAAAAAGGCAGAAGTGAAACCTTTGTTTATTTCTAAGGTACAACTCCAGCCCATCCATTGGGTACTCAAAAGGCCAAAACATGAATGAAAACTTGGAGCTACATCACTTGGGGTGTTGCTTCTCCAGAGTAAACCTCCCAATGGGTCTCACACTGGCAAATAGGATAGAAAGCCTCTCAGTTGTTAGTAGCTTGTTAAGCTGTTCACCCTTAGGAAATATATGAAAGTCACTGTTGTCACATTATTACTGGCTGAGGATTCTCATGCCTTTGTAGTTTCTTTCCATCTCACAGCAAATAAGCCCATCTGATTCAGTCTCAGCTTTACGGCCTACCTAAGCAAAAGATAACTTCCAGACTCTAAGCATATTTTGTAAAACACACTTTAAAAATATCAGAAACCTCTTTCTTCTTTTCAAATAAAATCTTACTTGGGATCAGGGCAGATGAAAGCCTGGAAAGGACAAAAATGCCCTCAAGTATCAGGTAGTCAGCTTTGCAGTTACTAAAAACTTGCTTTCCTCTGTTGAGTTTACTGTGTCACCAAAGCCCTACCAGCCATAGCTACACAAAGCCTGCATTGTCTCAGCAAGGCTACTGAGATGTTTCTGATCTTGGCAAGAGCTAGGTGTACCCAGAAGCATTTTATTGAAAAAATTACTACAGCAGAAAGAAATATTATTTTAGGCTTCATACTGGAAAGATAAAGGTCAGAGTCCTTCCCTCTTCTAAGGGAGCAGACAAAAATATCCTGTTCATGAGATCCATTTTACAAACTTGAAAATTGTGCCTAAAAATTTCCTTACGAAACAAATTTCAGAGTGACTACAATATTAGGAAGGATTTGTTGATTTAAGTCATCAGTAATTTGGAGATTTCAACTTCATGACAAAAGAGGCAACTACATACAGCCATATACAGGCATGGAGATAGTCTCTTTATAGTTAGTCTGTTAGATCTGCTTCCTTCAGAGCAAACCTGATCTTTATGTTCACCTTTATGTTCATCATTGGTTGATTTTTTTAACAGGAACAGAATCTGCCAATATTTCATCACAAAGAGCACATACTTGCCCCTACTAAATTTCTCAGTAAATCAGAGGAATATTCGTTTGGGACTACACACAAGTGATCAGGGCCATTTGAATGAAAAAACCAAGATTACATTTTGGTTTCACCCATAAATGTGGTGTAACATCTGCTGGAGTTTGTCACCCTAGCAGTGCTGTGGGCTCCTATGGTAACCCAACAGGTACTCTCACACCACTCCAGGGTAACCCTGGTCTTCTCCAGCTGTCAGATGCTCTCATAGCTTTCACAGAAGAGGTGTAGCATTTTACAGAGAGCAAAGTGAGGCGGCTCTGCCATATGGAGGAATCCAAAACTCCAAAATGTGGGAAGCTGCAGAAGCAGACCCCAGTGCCAGAGACAGCTCTGCTGAAGCCAGCCACGTGAGAGCCATGCAAGATCAAGAGTTCAGACCAACATGACATAGAAACAGTATTCCCTGAAGGCTCTACCATCTCCACTGCTTATATTAAATATTTTATTACAATGTTTTCAACGTTTAAAGAATCTGTTGTGGTGAAGACAGCACATTCTTTTGTTTTCTAAAACTTCAATCAAAGATTTTACATCCTCAGCTGCAGTGGGGACACTCAGACATTATTAGCAACCCTATTTACATGCCAGTCAACTCCAAATATTTCCCTAACAACACTTAGGGCCCGGAGCCTGTGTCTCAGAAGAGGTCAGACCCCAAAAGCACAAGAAGGAGCTGGGCTGTCCCGGGGCTACAAGGCGGGATAGTGAAGCCGCCCTCAGCTCTCGGCAGGATGCACAGCTTTGGAACAAGCCAGGAGAACAGCCTCTCTCAGGACGGGGCCATGCAGGGGAGTGGCGGGAGAGAGAACGAATGTGCGAAAGGAGTGTGTGTTTGTCTCATGGTTTATCTCGCAGACAGCAGACTGCTAGCTTTAGCTTTAGCTTCAGCTTCGAGCCTGCCGGACCGCGAGCAGCGCCCATTCCTGGCGTTATCTCCACCTCCTCTCGGAGAACTTCGCTGCCTTCCAATTCTCCAGCTCTATACCAGGCTCCGCTTAACACCCCGGCGACCTCTGGCCCCCGGGCCAGGCCGGGCTCAGACAGACCAGCCCAGCTCAGCTCAGCCCAGCCCAGCCCAGCCTAGCTCAGCCCAGCCCAGCGCAGCTCGTGCGGCTCTCTACCGCATCATGTGAGCTCGGCCCGACTGCTTAAGAGTAATTGCAACCTTGTCCAAATTATCATTTGCACAGTCTGGGAGGCACATTAGGGCACTGATACTCAGCTTGAGTTAGCCTCAGGCAGCTCATTTCAGCCCCGTCTCATGCTCCTGCCTTCTGCCAGGTCAGCCCAGTTGAGCCGATAAAATTTGGTAGGGATTTTGTGAGGTCCCAATCCATCTTTAACCATTATAATAGATTGGCTTTAGCTCAAAGTTTTATTTTAAAGTCCTAAGAAGAAATGAGCTGTGTAGCTTTACCTCTATTTTTTTAAAAAATCTATTCGTTTTAACATGAATAAGGAGTATTTCTAGTATTTCTCATCTAATCACGCATATCTCAGCATGAAGATGCTTGACCTCCTGATGGATACGTGTATTTTAAATGGCCTTCAGAAACTTTTCACAGATAAGATCCCATTCTTATGCTAATGTCTATAACAGATTGGCAGACAACTCACTCAGAGCCCTCTCGTCACCTCCCTGTCACTTGTGCCACGGCTCTGTGGTCTGTACAAACTACAGCATTTTAAGTGTTCAAAAAGAAGAAGCAGCCATAAAACAAAACACTCCTTCCGAAATTGACTCCTAAGACATTAGGCGAGACACACTGTGCTTTTTCTTTGACATGGAGAAGCACATATTTTAAATTAAAACTCTTAGATCGGCAAATAATTTCTCAGTCTGTCCTTGTTTAGTACCTGCCTCTGCCTCTCATCTGTCATCTTTCTTCAGAATCACCGGAAATCAGTCAGTCGGAAAGAGTCACCAAAACTCCACCGAAAACCTCTGCAGTGCTCTCAATTTGCCTTTCCTCCCTAAAAACGCTTTAAAATATATTTTCTGAGTGAACTTCTGGTCCTTTACATTTGTCAACCCAATCACGGGAGCCTAAGTACAATCCAATCCGCAGCTAAGGACGGAGGAAGCGCAGAGCAAACCGAGAAGCGACGGTACCTACCTGGAGCCCACCTCAGCGCCCAGCACCATTCGCGGCAGCAGCAGCGTTTTGGGGCAGCGACCTTAATGCATTGTCCTTCCTACCGCGCTGNACTGGAGGTGGGAGTTGTAACCCGGGGAAGGGGCGGTAAAGGCGGTAGATCCGGCATAAGGGGAAAAAGCGGAGCCCGAAGAAGATCTCCCAAGTTCATCGGTCCTGGGTCCGGAGATCACGCTGGTGCTGTACGCCGGGCAGGAATAGAGAGCCAAGGACGCTGACGGCTGGTACAAGTAACCCTGAGGATACGACATGGCCAGGCGCACACATATACCCGGGAGCCCAAGGCGCCGNAAACTTGCAATTAGTACCAGCTAAGCCAAAGCCCTGCTCGCCCCTGCCCTAAGCCGCACATTCCAGGGCGCTGAGCGGGCGCTGAGCTCTTTGCCGGCACCGCGCAGCTCTCCCACCCCCAGACCCGGCTTTCTGCCTGCAAACTCGATAAGGCTGCAGGAGCTCAGGAACACGCACTGAAACTCGGACAGGGGAAAAATTGGTCTCTAATCTCCAGCCTGGGTGGTTTTTATTATCCTCCTCCCCCCCTCCTCTCTTTCTCTCTCTCTCCCCCTTGCACTGGGGGGCTTTTTTTTCCCCCCTTCCTCCTCGCTCTCGCTTTCCGAAGGGTCCTGCCAAGATGCTAAGTTGGAAATTGCAGCTCCTGACGCCTTCAGCACGGCCCGGCGAGGCTCCTCCTTCGCGGGGTGTTGTCAGTGGAAGGACTGGCAGGACCCCGCTGGGCTGCCGCGGCCGGGCCCAACCAGCGGGAGGGCTCCGCGCTTCCCTGGCCCTCCCCAGCGCTCAGAGGCTCAAGTGCGCCGGCTCCTGGATTGCAGTCACCTCCGAGCCATTTAAGATCAGCTCCAACTTTCTGCATGTGCTAAATACCGTGCGGAGCCGCGTTGCGCCGGAATGCAAGCCAATCAGTATATGAAAAAAAAAAATAGATCTTTAATAAGATTTATTAGCCGCCCGGCTCCCCCTCTGCACAGCCACCCCTCCCATGCTCTCTGCCCCTGCCCCTCCCTCCGCTAAATCATTGGAGGTGGGATATACGGCGGACTGGTGGTGCTGTTAGTTTTGATTTTCTTAACAAAAAAGGAGGTTTTCGTCGGGGAAGAGCCGCAGTCCTGTCCCTGAGCTGCTCGGCCGGTGGCTCCCGCGGGCAGGGGCCACCCCGCCACCGGACCTGTTGCGGCGGCTGTGCGGGCGGAGCGGTGGGGGTCCGGCCAAGAGCGGGGATCAGCTTCGCGGAGGGCTCGGATTGACCAGCGCCGGTCGCGGGAGAAGGGCGATCAGGAGGGGAGCGGAGGGGGCTGAGATGGGTCCGCAGACACCGCTCAGAGCGAGGGTTTGCCCGCGGATCTAAGAAACACACCGGGTACCGTCCCCCCGCCCTCGGCTCATTGAAGGGTCGAGGAGAAAGCAGATTAAAGCCATATGAACCGGGATAAATCCCTGCCGATCAGAAGATGTAATCTCCTGTGATTCCACCAGATATATTTCCCAATAGAAACATATCCCGATTTATTCCCTTCTTGCATTTTGTTTTCCCTTGCAGTTGAAGAAAGGAGCTGTTCCAGCGGCCGCGGACCTCCGGCCATCGGGATCCGCCGTGCCTTTCTCGATCGAGGGAGGGAGGCGATAACATAAAATTTACATTTTTAGAATTTATTTTATTTTGTAACTTTTGCATTTCGCGACCGTAATGCTCTGGCCGCGCTCCCCCACGAGACCCGTACGCGGAGGCGCGAGGAGCAGGGGTGTGTTTTAAAACGGGGAGGCCGGGGTAGGAGCTCCCCATGTCGCCGTGGAAGCGACACCGACGCCGCCCTGCTGCCTCCGTCCGTCCCTCCCTCTGCGGGGCTCCGTCCCGGCGGCAGCGCCCACAGCCCCCAGCCGGGCGCAGGCCGGCACTGGCCGAGCGGCCGCGCTGCAGGGCCGGGGCTGGGCGGGAAGGGCGCGCTGTCCCCGCTGCCTTCGGGGGGACGCGGCAGGACCGGGGCGGGCGCTGCAGTAACCCCAGCACCCTGCCCTGCACTACAGTACCCATCAGGCCGCGG
>VXBI01013933.1:702476-773319 GCA_013397375.1 Toxostoma redivivum
CCGCCCCCGCCAGTCCCGCCCCCGGCCGTCCCGGCGCATGACTGGCTGTTCCCCCGCCGGCGGCGGGCGCTCCGTTGCTCGCACGGGCCCGCGGAGCTGTCCCTCAGCGCGGGTGTGGAGGGGCGGTGGCAGCACNAGTGTTGGGTGTGCGGAATTTAGTATCTTTAAACTCCATGTGGTTCTGCCCCGGTAAACGGGACGGGTCAAGCCCCGGCTCGCACACTCTCTTACATGCTCAATCCACACAGGTGTGCACTTTCATCAGTTTTCGACTGCACGGTGTCACCGGTATTTGTCCCCGGCTTCATTATAGCGATCGCTCTGGAGTACTGCATTTCTTTCTCCACTCGAAAGCTCTTCTGTCATAATCCTCTGACAATCCCCCCTGTTTGGGGAGTGAGATATCATCTGGTCAAGTTTTATACATTTAGCATTCATTTTATATGTGAGTAGAATAACTAACTGCTTTTCCATGCTCCTTTCTTTGTAGGAAGCAGCAGAAGTTTTAACCGTCTTCCCATGGCATCTGACTTTTTTGAAGAGGAGGTAAGGTTAACGTCATGTAAAATTACCCTCTTTATTTCTGATGTTCCACTAATCTTTCTTCTGTAGGCATACATTTTGGAAACTGGTGAGTTCATGCATACTTTCATGCCTTGCAAACATAATACCAGAGCTGATTAATAAAAGGTAGTGATAGAACTCTTACCGCGTCAGGATTGTAAGTGCCTATCAAACTGACATTCTCACTACATTATGCCACTATTATATTCTTTGCAGTTTTAAAAGAACTGTAGATAATTATTCAAGATATTGAAACATTTAGTTTATAGTTCTATTGCTGTGGTTGTCACCTTCACTTTATATCAAATTTGAGACTCATTTCTTAAGGATGTCTCTATTTTCTGCTTTATTTGCACATTGATAGCTCTACTGAATGACTAGTCACAGCAACTTTTTCCTCTGATAGCAGCATATTAAAACGTGAAAGCCTAAGACTAATCTGCTTTGCAGGACTTTTCAGCCACTTGATCGAAGGGAAATAAGAGGTTTGTTTCAAGACCCTTATGTCGCTCATCCGTTCTGTTAACAAACGTGGGGCTTGAGGATACATTTGCTGCTTCTTTGCATTTTTGCTGAAGGTACGTGCATTTGAAGGTATGGATGAGTTCTTGGTATCAGGAGTTTGTGTATTTTGCAGCTGCCAGTGAAACTAGCAGTGCAAGTTGATATTAAAATTCTGGACTTTTTATATTTTTCTCATATATTTTGGAAGATAAATTGTTAATGCAATAGAAGA
This sequence comes from Toxostoma redivivum, assembly GCA_013397375.1. Lineage (NCBI taxonomy): Eukaryota > Metazoa > Chordata > Aves > Passeriformes > Mimidae > Toxostoma > Toxostoma redivivum. Next base: position 703,777 of record VXBI01013933.1, read on the forward strand.
AAAAACTTGCCCTAAAAATTTTATTTAACAGTGGCTTGGATTTACAGTCTGGCTGTGCACCCTTGACTTTATTTAAATTTAGGCATCTGAATTTAGATTCAGCTTCTATAAATAAATAATTAAAATCCCTATTTTTATAGCCTTCATTCTGATGGGCTGGTCCTGCAAAGCTGTTAGAAGGGTCTCTGGTTAGTTTCGTAGTTGGACTCCAGCAGGGTTTTTGGTATAAGAGGAGCTTGGATTTGAGATGACTGCACAAAATGTGACCCAAAATATAGCCACATTTGAATTTGTGTATTTGTTTTTTCTACACTGTTTTCTTTTGCATAATTTCATTTAGATTGTGCAAACGTAGTACAACATAAAATGGCTTAATAAGTTAGTGCATGAATGTACAGTAGGGATCAGCTGGGAATATTTTCTTTCTGGGAGAAACAAATGTGAAAAGAGGCAGAATGATCCTGAAAGTAACAGCAAACTATGTTTTAAAAGTACAGCTATTGGTAGGCTCTAACTGTAAGTGCTTCGGTTCCAGGTGGCTTGTAGTGAATGGAGTTAAACTTGGCTATTTTGGATATGATACACCTTAATTTAATTAATTTAATAGCTACTTTCTGTTGAAACTTTAAAATCTAACGATCCTGTTTTTATTGCAGTCTTTAAAGATCTAATCGTTCTTCTGTGTGTCTGAGATGTAAAACTTAGTGCAAGGAGAGACAACAGATTGGTTCCGTCATACGATTTTGTTGGGTTTTTTTGAAAGTACTTAAAAGATTATGATGGATAATGCTGTCTTGCCAAAGAATGCCGACACAGGTGTTCATCATTATCTTAATTAAGATCCTGAGAAAATGTCATCTTTCGGCATGAATTATGAAGGGAGATGCATTAGGAGATCATTTCAACTTTTTTTTCTTTTTACAGGGGTAGATGAGAAGGAGGTTGTTTTCTCAAAACCTTTTTGATATTTCTTTATCAGAATACCTGACCTTAGACACTGAATTTGTTTCTCCAGTTCAATTTGTGACCGTATTACCAAGAGATCTCTATGTCATGCTAAAAGGAATCCTCTTAAAGAAAAAAAAATTAAAAGTAATTCCCCTACAAGATACTCTGTTTTATTTAAAGCTGTCCTATTAAAAAAAAAGAAACCTGTGAGGCTCAGATGGTAGTGGAAATTGCTGTAGGAAACATCTGATAAGAGATGTTTTATACAGTATCTTTAAAAGTATTAACAACTCATAACACAGAAAAATAAATGCATGTGAATATTCATTTTTTAAATTAGGCATGAAGAGCAAAGAAAATTTACTTTCTCATCTTTGCACTACCATCGAAGTAAAACTAATTAGCATGCAAAGAAGAGGGAGGAGCCTGTATCTTTCTATGTTAAATCAATTCATTATTAACTGGGCAAGAGCTAAAAAACTGCATGTAAAATATTGGCTGTAAAACTTCAGGGCCCGTTCCTGCAGACACTGCTGCCACTTGCCTCAGGTGCAGTGCTGGAGTGCACTGAAGTGCCCGTGTTTTGTGGCTCCCAGCCTGGGTAAAGGGTCCTGGGAGGAGCTGTCTGGGCAAGACTCTCAGCTGGTCTGCTGTTTCTTCTGCCTGCACTTCCTTTGCAAGAGATGCTCCTTGTTCACACTCTCTGTGTTTGTGGTCTGAGAGCGAGGTGTAAACTCGTGAACACCTAGAATAACTCTTCTGTGCCTAGCATTTGGGTATTAGGTAGCTTAGAGTTTTGTTTTTTCTCTCCAAGTCTTTCTATTTTAATCACTTCTTGTCTGCTAAAAGAAACCTGATTATCAATTCCAATCTTCTTTTTTTTTTTTTTTAATTGCTTCAGCAGCCTTTTTAGTGTGTGGAATAAAATACAGAAATGCAGCTGACAAGCCTTTCAAGGACGCAGTTAGTGTACTGAGCATGTAACTCCAAAGATCTTGACAGTATCATGGGAGAACCTGAAACTGTATTTCAGTTTCCTTGAAGTTTCCTGTAATTAACTTAAATGGCATTATTTGCTTGAATTTGTTGGCATAGTATGGACTGAGTTAAGAATGTCTTTAGGGTTTATTTTACTTACAGTTCCATGGACATGTGCAGAAAATAGACTCTGAGTGAAAAATGAAAAACTGCTTTCTTTCATGTCTAAAACAAGTTTTTCGCTTAAAGCAAGCCACATCTACTGTTAGTTGGCTCTTACAGCAAATGAGGAGCAGCTCAGTGGGAAGGGTGGCTGTGGCTCTCTGTACTGTTTTATGGGATGTAGGTGGCAAATTCCCTTTAGCCTGCAGGTGCTGCAGCGTGGTGGGAGCTCCTGTAGCTGGAATCTGACCTCCAATGTGGGTGTTAGAAGTAAGTGACTTAGTAGCAGTGTTGTATTCAAATATTTTTGTGCTTTATCTACTTCACTTACATATATTTGCAATCTTTATGGCTGGTGTTTGCAAGAGCTCAGCAGTACCTCTCTGAGGAGAAACATAAAGCCAGGTAGCCTTTCTGGCCTTACACTCAAGGAATTCTGTTTAACAGTTCATAATTTCTGGGATTTTATTAACATTAGAGCTTTTTAGTCTTTATTCCTTAGTGTGGGTAGCGCAGATATAGATGATTCTTGAAGCTGCTTTTTGCACTTTAAAGTGAATCTTTAGAACCAGCATTTTTTCTTTTTTTTTTTTTTTAATTATATAAATCATTGCTTGAGGAAGGAAAAAAAACAGTTGGACCTTTCAAGGTGAGTATGGATCACCATAACAGAGTTAACTATACTAATAAATGTATGACTGGTGACTTTCCTTCTCTTCCTGAAGGAGATGCACCTTCCTGAGATATTTTTTTTTCCCAACAGAGCAAAACTGAGCTTTTTCTTATTGTAAGCACATATTTTTCACAGTATTTCTTAGCATTTCTAGCACAGATCAAGAACATAGCATTTACCTCTGAAATATTCTCTGCTGACATCTACAGAAATTTTCATGCCCTTCAGATTTAATTTTGTGTAGAATAATGCATGGTATAATATGTAGGTCCTGTGTTTTCAATTAAGCTGTATTAGGTAACTATGCTCTTCTTTCATATCCCGTAGCAAAGTATCAATATCCAGATGGCAGTGTGCTGGGATAAAAGATAGCTACAGGCTTGGCTGCTACTGTAAAGCCAAGAACAAACATTTTAGCCTGTGTGATAAATAAAACCCAGGTTGAGACTCTCAGCGTATTGGAGTTGCACTAAATAATTCTACAGTGCTGTTTATTACTGGTTTCATTGGATAATATGCAGCTGTAAAACCTGCTTGAAGCTTTTATTAAGAATACTCTGTCATTATAAAAAGGCGCCTACAACTTCTTTATGGTATTGGCAGTGCGAGAATTACTTTGTTTGTGCTGACTTTCTGGCTTTTATCTAGGAAGGACCTTGCTATATCCCAGCTCCTGTGGGCATTAGGTTTCATGAATGTCTCTTGGGAAGACGACAGCACTGTAGAGCCAAAGTTTCAAAAGCAATTTTAAAGGTATTTTTTTCCTTTCGCTTTTTCTTAGGTTTACTTCAGTATTTAATTTATTGCTTCAGTTAAAATTCAGCTGATATTCCCTGTAGTATACACTGTGCTACTGTGTCCCTAAGTAAAACTTAAGCTGAGGTCATACAGGTAGTTCTTTGAGAGGAGGCTGCAGAAAGGTGGAGAGACTTCTAGACTGGTTGAGAAGGGATGGGAAAACTTGGTAGCAGGTAAGGGGCTAGACCTAGGTTTGTTTTCTCCTTGCATTTCTGGCACATCCTATGACCTAGATTTGTTCATGCAATCTCAGCCTCAGTTTACCTAACAGGAACTCTGCTTGTCTCAGAAATGTCCAGATGTAAATGTTGTCCATGCTCATAATTGTTAGACTGTTGTACTTTTGAGCAAGGGCAAGTGATTAATGCTGTTACTGGTTCATTAGCAAAATGCTAATGTTCATTAAACTTCCCTGTTCCTCAGGTCTTTTATTCCCATAGTTTGTGGTGCGCCTCTTGGAACATGCAGGATTGAACACCATCCAGTGGGATGTGGCACTAACATAGTGTCTGTGGGATTTAACAAACATACTGGATCAATGGGTGAAGCAACCCTTGCATTGCTCAGTCTGTAATCCTTGTTTGTCAGAGAAACATGCTGTCTGAATTAGGGACAAATACCATATTTTTATTCCATCCCCAATTCTCCGTATGTCCCCTTTTTTTTTAATCTTTATAGATTGCACCCAAGAGAGAAGTAGTGAGTTCCACAGTGGGGAAAATGAACCCAGCAGTCCATCCTATCCTGTACCTGCCTGAATATGGGAAGAGCCCTAGTACAAAGCCAGAGTACAGCTGGGCTTGCAGTCTTTTTAACCATATTAAGTCCTGTTCAGAGTTAATGGTAAGTAATCTGCTCTGAGTATGATATGATTCATTAAGCAAAGCATTACAGCAGGGGCACTTTCCTTTGTGGTGCTGGGTTCAGTCACTTACAAAATGCAGAATTAATGTTTTCAGATACATCAACTTTATTCTCATTTCTGTTGAGAAAATCGTGCAGTGCAGGTGACAAGAACTGTAATAAGTATGTTCTTTTCTTTCTACTTTTGTTCTCTCCAGATGAGCTCAGTGAGATGGTCTCAACAATGCTGAAAAAGGGAGGGACAGAACTGGACGGCAGGAGCTATTTCAAAACAGGATTCTTCATCTTTCTGTAATGCCCAAACATGAAGACTTTATAAACTTCATTAGGTAGAGTATTGCTAATAGTGTCATATCAGTAATGTTGCATGATGTAATATGGCATTGCTATATTGTTTGGTGATCATATGGAGCTGCATTAAATAGATGAATGTATGCCAGTGACTTAAATGAACATTATGAGTGAGAGCAGTAAATGGAGACGGTGGGTACTAGAGGAAATGCTAGTAGCCTTTTTTAAGTCAGTATCTTTCTTTTTTCAGCTCTTTCCATAACCAGTAGTTCTTTTGTTTCTTGATAAAGATGGAATAAAGAAAAATATCTTTTCATTCAAGAAATTGAATCTAGTTTAACTTCTTAACCAGAAAGACCTCACAGTCCATCTAGCTGTTAGAGCATCTTAATGTTTTGTCCAGCAGGAAATTGCACTCATGGTGCTGACCCAGTGAGATGTGTAGTGCAGCAGCATGTGCTGCTCTTGCTCCTCAGGGCTTGTGAAATGTCTGCTGTGGCACAGCCCTCTGTGACCTCTTGCACTGAAGGATGGAATTTGTGGGTCCTTTTCTGTCTGGAGCTTGTGGGAGCTCCCTCCTGGGCCAAATATTTCTGAAATACTGCAGAAAAAGATCTGACAGTGTTGTCTGGGAGATGTGACTGACTTAATTATTATTAACATTTATTAAGTGCCTTACAATGGAGTGGAAGAGCCGTTTTTACAAATAGGAGAAGTGGCATGTGAGGAAGAATGAATCTCTTCTATCTTCTGCAATTCTTGACCCACCTAATTAGGTGATTGTCAAAAGAAATGAGGAGCAGGCTCAGGGGAATGGCACTGGGGGAAGCTGCCGACACGTTCCGTACGCACCGCGCTTCTCCCTCACACAGTGGCTTAGCGTGGTGAGCAGAGCTTCCCTCTGTGAGTGTGCTGGGCCAGGGGGGAGATTTAAAAAGCCTGAGGAGCCTGAGGCTGTCTATTGGATAGCTTCATTATAGATCTCATCCAGGGAGAAAGTGGGGAACTGCAACTCATTTCTAGGAGCTACTCTGGTTTTTAGCAATTCCTCACCCACTGCCTCCTCCTGCTTCCTTTCAATGTAGAGTGGCCTTTCCCCACAATAAGCTGATTCTCTTCATGGCTGATATTTACACTTAGTTAGCCTCTAAGGCACTAACTGCTTCTTTTGGTCTAAGACTTCAGTTTCTTTTTTTTTTTTAATAATTTGTTTTGCTAAGAAAGGGAATCTGTCCCGCTGTTACAAACAATAGTGGTTTTGATGTATATCAATAAAGAGTTAGAGATGTATGTTTTCCATGTAGAAGATAAAGAGACTTAAAGCCTGCTTTAAAGGAAGGCAAACCTTGGAGAGGTTTACTTAGATGTACAATATGCCCTATTCTTTCATTTTAAAAACAGTATTAAGGGATTTTTTTTCAAGAAAAGAGAAAATAATTTCATCTTTTTGGTTGCATTTTTTTCTTAGTCTCACAGTTGTAAGATAAATATTCAGAATTAGGAGTTGCTAAGGTTAATGTGATTAAAATGAGTATGTGATAACGGGCTCTGCACATTAAAGATTAAGAGCTCAAATTATAGACTCCAGAGGGAAACACTCCATGAGCATTTGTAAATTTTGTTTGTGCAAGAAATGCAGACTTAGGCCTATGGTTGCAGTTGCACAGTTTTATCCTGTTGTATGTGCAGAGAATACTTTGGAACACTGTAATGTTGGGAGTGAAAATATAGTGAGGTGAGGGGACAAATGAGGAAATAATTTTTTGTCTAAGCATTAGTGTTACTCTGTAAAAATAGATTAGTTTTACACAATTTACTCACATTTACAAAGGTCAGTTTATAGCATTCTGAGTGCAGTAGTTCATTCTTTATGTATAAATTGATCTTTTATATAGATGTAATTCCATATACAACATTTAATCTTTGAATGCAAGTTAAAAATATATTAGCAATTAATTTATGTAGGTTATGACTTTCTTTCCCATGTACTTTGCAGTGGTTCCTACCCTAAAGTTGAGTCAGTGTGTGCTTAATGAAAATTAGAAGTGAAATGTAATATGTAGAGGACAAAGAAGCATTGAAATCCTTATTGCTCTCAAAAAGACAAAGGTACCTCAGATAATTCTCCTTTCTTAATCTCTTAAGAATTTGATGCATAATTCTGTTATGAGCAATTTGGAATGAATAAAAATATTTTTAGAAGTAGTATTAGTCCCAGATATTATTTCTCACCTTTTATGAAGCATAGCTTGGTTTTAAAATTTAAAATGCTTTGCATTTTCAGAGGCTAATTTATAGGCGGTCTTCCACTGAGAAGGAAAAGCACCTTGGACGTTTGTGGAGAGGCAAGCCTTATTGTTATATCTGTGAAATTTGCTAATGTTGCAGCCATTGAAATAAAGTGTTTGTTTACGTAACAGCAGTGGCATTTCTCCTCCTCTTCCTTGTGGTTTTGTCCAACTAGATGTTATGAGTGGCAGTTGCAGTGACTGCTAAGTGTTTAAATGATGACACCATTATGTGAAGTGATTTCGAAATGAGAGATTTCAGCCAAGAATTACATCTGCTCTCATCTCCTTCAAATCATACTCTCTGGCTGTGCAGATTATGATTGATTTGTTTGTGACAGATTGCAGGAAACAGTCATTGATTTTTCAATATTTTACCTTAAAATTATTTACAGTTGTAACCAAGGGGAGGTATTTCCATGGGCTGTCAGCCCCTGAAAGACTGGGATAATATTCCCTGCTCCCTGACAAGACAAATTACCCGTAATGAGTGCAGTAGCTGAAGGGTATACTTTTATTTTAAAATATGTCAATAACCCAGTGACTAAACGAATATTGATTCAGCATAATGAAGCCTGAGTAATGTGAAAATGAGCTCTTCAAGGAGCATGGTAAAGACTTTCTTTTTAGCTTGTAGCAAGAAGCTTTTCATTCTTTACTGGTAGGTAGTTGAAATGTGCAGTCTTAAACAAGTCATCCTTAAACATTGATAATATGTGGAGTAAAATAACAAAAGAACTTCAGGGTTTTTTTCTGTTTCTCTTTCTTTTTCTCCAAGTTCTTTTTTCTTCAATATGTTTCACTAGATCAAATACCCAAAGAGGAAAATGCAAGTTATCCAGGGCAGAGATAGAATTACTATTGGTGTAAATGTCTTTTGCAGTAATATTCTTCAGCTAGCCTAGTGGCATTTTTAATGTGGATTCTGAATATAAGCATGGAAATATATCTAAATAAACTGTAGATTTAATTTAATATTATTGACTTCTTGACATACTGATGTGTGTTCTATGTGATCAGTCTAATATTCTTGTCCTTCAACAGTTTAGAATGGCTGCTTTATGAGCACCTAGATATACTGTGGTATAAAACTTAGTTACCATAATGCACATTTTTCTTTCCATAACATATAACACTGCATGTTTCTTACCAAATAAGAATTCTCAAGCAGTAATTCATTTAAATTACAGTAATTTATGCAGTGCCATAGGTGTGGTGTGGAAAAGCATCTAATAGATTAATACGAATGTACTTCAGTTGTTCGTGGTAGGCATTAGATTAAAGACCTCGTTGGGGTACAATTTTTTTTAACATTAGAAGTATTGAACACTAAAAAACCAAACCCCACCCTATCATGTGAAAGGATCAATTGGTCATTTGTATTCAAGAGCATCATGCAGCATTGGGTAGGCTCTGCAGAAGCACTGGGTATAAATAGCCATGTAATCCAGACAAAAGGTATTTTCTTGGGGTGTTTGTGTATAATGTCTCAATTATGAAATAATGTCATAGCCAGAAGCATTTAGTGAGCATGTTTGGGCATGAATATGACTTCCCTTATTTTCTGAGGACTAACTTCAATTACATGTAAAAATCTTCAGAAGGATGTTTTCCTATCAGCACACAGGTGATTTTTTCCAAATGTCATTCCTTTAGCACAGCTAGAAACTATTTCAGGAGACACTTGAGAACCTGTGGCATTGAGAATTAAATGGCAACCCTGGAATGTGAGATATGTTTCTGTTTTTAATTTGTTAGTTTTCAGAAAAAAAAAAGTGTGATGTATGTTTGAGTGGGTTACAACTGTAAATAATTGTAGTTTTGAGAGGGTTTGTGCATAGCACCTGGAATTTCCAAAATATTGGAGAATTACTAATGGTGAGGCAGTAATAAACTGAAATATATAGGTGTGACAACGGGAGAATTTGGGGCTCTTGTAAATGTTACAAGGGATTTACAAATGTTACAATGTTAAACCTTAACTTCCTGCTCAGTGGCATTTTACACACCTCAGGTTCTCTGCCTGTTCTTTGTTTCTGTACCTTTTTGTTTCTTTGGCCAGCAGCAGGAGATGAAGGGGAGGATTCTTGTTCGGTAGTTTTCCCACAATAGCGGGGAAGAGGGAGACTGTTCAGGGCTGGGTGCCAGCTCTGGTGTAGACTGAAGGGCAAATAAATGTTTGTTTTAACAACATCTCCTTTTCCTGAATAACACTGCATGAGCTCATGGTACCAAACTGAGTAGCAGCAGATACTGCTGGAGGTACTGCTGGCAGTGAAACCAAAGTGGGCTCTGCTTGCAAGCCATTGGCATTTTTCACTTGTGAGACAGGCAACAACTCTGGCTTTGCTATCTTTCCCAAAGATGAGTTTGTGTGTTGAGTATCTGGCATTCCAGATGAGGCCTGAACCGTGTGTTGGCACTAAAGGCAAATGATGCATCCTTGGCCTTTTATTTTGATTTCTGAGTGATACTGGAGATGTCTGATGATGGTGCTTTGGAAGCTCTACAGTTTATTCATACACCTCTCTGTGTTAGAACTGTGACAATTGTTAGTCCACTTTCAGGTGGACTATGGAGGAGAAAATAAAAACCTCAGACAAAAGAAAAATCCTAAATAATTAATTGGTTAGAAGTTCTTGTAGCATTTGGGATCTCCCAGGAGCAGAACATAAGCCCAATTGCTGTTCAGTTAGGTTAAAGTGAAAATAAAAAACACAGGGAAATTAAGATTATGGGTAGAGAACGGAATAATATCATTTGTGGCTGTGATGAAGCCATTGGTCAGTTATGAAAGTCTAATTAGGGGCTATATGTTCCTCATCACTCAGCAACTTGTAAATTTTGACCCATTTCAGTTAATTTCACAGTGAACACAGTGCATCAGTATGTTCTTCTAGTGAGTGCTTTTGTGTAACAATTCAGATCTTGATTCCGTGATGAATAAAGTAGAACCAAAACCAATGGTGGATTTTAAAATATTTTTTTCTATTTACTCCCTCTGTGTTATCTGTCTGCTCTACAGACCAGCCAACTAACACAAGTTTAGTTTAAAGTGAGAGAGGAGAGCATGTTGAGGTAGGTGATGGAAACTTTGTTACTGGCTAAGTCTTCTCCATGCTGCCTCCTTCCCATTGCCAAATTACTTATTTGAAATCTAAGAACTAATATGTTATGGAACCCAAATCAGAGCAGTCTACAAGTGGGTAGACAGCACTATGTAGAATTTGCTCATCGAAGTGTCATGATTACTTGATACCAATTCTTTGTGCCCTAAAGTACACTTTGAAGGTGTTGTTTCTTTTTGTTCAAATTTGTGGACAAATTGTTGCTTTCCTGAAAGCAATTCCATATGCAAATATTTTATTATTTTGTAAATGGCCATTTTATGTACTAAAAGCTGTCAGTAGTGCTGATAGTATTGCAGTCTTTGGTGTGTTGGCATATGGTTTATGATGAACTGTAAGACTAAGACAACCCTAAAAAAATATGTGAGGGATCCAAGATGCTGTGAAAGTCTTACTTAACTGCAATGGTTAAAAAGGCATGGCTGACTTAATGCATGAGTGTTGAAATCTGTGTCTGGAATTATGGAAACAAGTTGAGAAACATGAACAGAATTGATTGTTGATTATTTTCCTTTGTAAGAGCTGGGAAAAGATGCATTGTGCTTTTCTCTGGTCTTTAAAGGCCTGCAGTGTCCTTTTTTTCTTTTTTTTTTCTTTTGTTTGTTTTTTGCTTTTTGAGTTTTTTTTTGCTTTTTGGGTTTTTTTTTGTGTGTGTGTTTTTTGTGTTTGTTTGTTTGTTTGTTTGGGTTTTTTTTGTTTTGTTTGTTTGTTTGTTTTCTTTTCTTTTTGTTAACTTATATTTTTATATGAAGTGTCATTCCCAAAATGAAGAAGTGTCCTTGGGCTGGTGGCAACAGCTGGAGTTGCAGAATTCATAAATAATTCAGAGAAGGATAAAGGGTAGGGGATTTTTTTTGTCATTTGAATCTTTATTATGTGCACACGTTTCATTTTAGATATGGCATCATTTGAATTCATTCAGTATGATGATTGCACTGACCTGTCATATTTATTTTGATGTCCCTTCGAAGGACCATATGCTCTGTCCTCGGCATGAAAATGATGCAAGTTGCAAACTGAAAGGCAGCTCTGTTCCTGTAGGGATGAAGCCCCTCACTTCCCATTGTCACATCAGTGGATGTACAGCTGCACTGCAGTAGAGAAGGTGGAGTTGTTATGTCAATGCAGTGACTAAGTGGCAGTGTAGCCTAGCAAAAGGTGGAAAAAAGGGCAAAACCCATTTGCATCAAGGTACTGTATGGCATTGAAAACTCAGCTGTCACTGAGGGCCAGTTGGTGTGAGGAACCTGGCATGACGAAGGTGGAAAGGATTAAAGCCAGCTAGAAATCTGCCAAGGTGGAGGTGTGCCATGGTAGCTTTAATGTGGGAATACAATTAATTACTCTGTATGTTGGAAGTGGGGTTGCCATGCACACCACCTCCTGGGGTTGCACAGGACATAGTCTGGATATGCAAGGCTCAGAGCTTTTTCTTTGCCCAGTCCGTGTCCTCCTTTCCTCTTGTAGCTGCTTCTTCCTCTTGTAGCTGCTTCCTTACCCAAAATCTTGGGTAATGTTTTTTTGGGGGGAATAGGGGGAGGAAATAGGCAGTTGTAGTTTGCCTTTTAACTAATTCTGCTGTAACCATTGCATCTGGTCCTTCATTTATTTTGTTGGTATGCTCCTGTGGGCAAGCGGTACATTTTCCAGAAGTTACAGGCTCAAGTTCAACCATGTCCCATAAGTAATGAACTGCATAATAATGAGTAATGTCTGGTCCCTATGGCTAAAGCACTGGCTGGTACTAGCAATTCACAGTTGGTGGATAGCAGGACTCTGTTACCAGGAGTTTGTTAGTGTTACCTTTGTATGTAATATTAACACCATAGGATTGCAACCACCTCCATATTTTCATGGTGTAAGGTGTGCTCATGCTGGGGACAGAAGGAAACCAATTAAGTGCAGGTTAGTGAAATACAATAACTAGAAGCTGTGAATAACTGTGTGCAAAATTGTTTCTTTTCTAGATCCTGCCATCAATGACTGAGCCTCCCTGAAATCTTCTTATCAGTTACTGCCAAGATGAGAAGGATAACAGGAAGGAGGAGTGCTTAAGTGGCTTTAATAACAGTTAATTTCATGTATTTATCAAATGAAAGGTTTTTTTTTTCCTCAAAACTCAATTGTCATGTCAAGATGCTTTTGGAAGTCATCTTTGTAAAATAAAACTGACAATTTTTAGGTTACAAAGAGCTATTGTATCTTTCTATAGAATGTTGTCATTATGGTAAACTGCTGGAAAATCTTTATTTTTAAAGTAATTTAACTTGCATACTTCATTAATTTATTTGAATATCTGTTGAATGCCATGTGAAAAGTTTCTTGCCAGAGTTCTTTTATTCAATTGAATAGTTATTGTTACAATGCTCAATTTATTATTGTCTAAATTACTGTTGCCCTAGCCTCCTGCGAAAATGTTTCTTTTTAGTAATTCTTAAACAAATAAGGAATGAATGAGGTTTTGTCCCCTTTGTGTTTTGATCAGCATATTTTGCCTTTCAGTGAAAGTGTCTTCAGTTTTTGGAATGACACAACACAAAGAAAGGTGTTTTGATTTTTGGTTTGTTTGTTTTTTTTTTTCCCCAACACCACATATCTTTTGTGCAGTGATTTTTTAATGTGTACATTGCCAAGATACAGTTACTGGAAGGAGAGAGAGAAGCTGTTGGGAATGTCATGTTATGCCAAATTAAGAATTATTAGCTCTTAGTTTCTGTGCAATTTCTTCGACTAGAACTCGACCTATTGCGTCTGGCATATACTTTGACTCTAGTGGAACTAATGTGTCCTTGGAGTAGCATTTCAGAGTAACTTCAGATTCATGGTTTTTTCACAAGTCTGCTTTAAACTGCTGGGATTAACTTCAGAGAAGGCGAGAGATACAGGCTCCTTTGTCAGCAGCTGTGCTGTTAAAGAAGGAGGCTTCATGCACGCTTGCTTGCTCATTCTCTCCCTGCTAGGGAAGCAAACTGAACTGTTTCCCTGACCCCACCCAGAGTTACTTCAGCCTAAGTTAATGGTGTTATCAAATATTAGTAATCCAGCACCCTGGGTCACTTTGATGAAAGGACAGGGCATACACAGACCAGCTTTGCAGACGTCATGTCTGGGAAGGGTGGTGTGTTGACAAGAGTGTTGCTGAGGGTTGGCCCTGGTGTGTTGCCTTTTCAGCAGGTGCAGTTACATCTCTCGGATGTGGTAGAAATTGGACGTGTTAGAAAGCTGTGCATATCTGTCATGCATAATATTCACGTTCCAGGGACGTCCTGGAAATTGCAAAATGAACCTGTGCTCTTTGGCTTACTCCTTGTGTGTGCCAATATGAGGGGAGAGAACTGGTGTGAGTGTGTGTGCGTGTTTAATGAAATGCTTGTGATTGCCTAGGAATCTATTTACCTGCCTAAGTGGTAGTACACAGTTAAACCAGTACTGCAAAGTAACATCTTACATAGAGCCCTGTCATGGATGTTAAGATGATGAGTAAAATTTTACATCCAAGCACTTAAAATGATCAAATACTACAGTTAAACTTCCATGCTGTTTATGTAGTGCTAAAAAGCCAACAAAATAAAACTTCAAGGAAGGCAGATTTTATTCTTATAAATATTCCAAATAATAAGTTGGTTTCTATTAGACTTCATGGCTCTTCAGTGATTGCTGCATTTGGTCTGAATCTATCAGAAATCCCAATCATAATGGTGTGTTTATTATTATAAACACATGATTTCTATATATGTTCTCCACAAGTATGTTGGACAAAACATAGTTTACCTTCTTAACTGGCACTATATGGTTATTTTCCAACTCCTTTAATTTCAGTTCTAACTTGACTAAATAAAAGGTGCATTCCTGAAAATAATCCTTACATCTGTAATGGGACACTTGATTTTATATGCCTGTTTGCATACTGCAGACATAGCACAACATTTTTAAAGCAGTATGTGTTGACAATACACAGAGATAAAAATCAGTTTATGACAAACTGAGGAGCAAACTTTTAATAAGACTGATGAATCATTAGAAATTATGTGAAAGGGAATGTTAGATTTTCTATCTTTTGAATGAGGATGAAGTATTTTTATAGAGGTATATGCTTGAACAAATGGCTGGGTGTGGTAGAGGAATTCCTCACAGTCTTCTGTGGCTTTTGCAACTCCTGGGGTCAGACTGGGTCATTGTAGACATCCTTCTGGCTTGGAAGGGAGTGAGAAGTCTCAGTGTAGCAGGTATCTCCATAGAATAGCAGCTTCCACTGAAAAGTTACTCAAAGTTAATTAAGCTTATCTTCAAAAAAGGATTGGGAGGGATGTTGGAAATGTTCCTGTTGCCTAGTGCCATGCCTTTTTCTAAGATCCTCTTTCACCTGTCTGCTTGCTCCTGTAGGGTATTTCCTTGGCTTAGGTGGGTTTCTCTGGTTCATTCATCCTCCCCCCACCCACATTAATCAAACAGCACACGAGCATCTTTTTTCAGAGCAAATGTCTTCCACAGAGTGTCTACTTCTACAAAGTGTAATATTGCCCTTCTGCTAGAGATAATTATTAGGTTGAAAATAATCTGACAACATCCTGCTGTGGATAAATTAGGTTTGTTCTCTATTAAGATTAGTTAGCTGGCACCCATTCACTTACACGTTACAAAAAATGATTGCAAGTTGATTGTATCCAGTTATCTGCCTTTTTTCTTTCTAATGGGCCTTTTGTTGCCATGCTGTCTCCAAATGTGTGCAAGTCATACTTTTCCAAGTGCCCTACAGCCTGGGGAGATGGTGTTTGCTGTCCTGTACCATGAAAAGACTTGTGGGCAGAGGTGTTTGGAGAAGGGGAGAGGTTGTCTCCATGTAGATTTCTGAATCATGTGCACCTTTTGTTTTGGCCAACAGGGGTGTCTTCTGCTCTATGGCAATCAATACCTTACTACCAAAGTCCAAAATTGGCCAGGTATAATTAGCTCATATGTTTAAATAGGTGTTGTTATTTTTCAGCTTGTATATACAAGCCTGTTTTCATGCAGAAGTCCATATTTTACTTGAGAAGAATGCTGTGCAAATCAGAAAAAGCAGAAAAATTATTTAAAGTTATGTGCTAGTGTTTAAGATTTTAAAAATAACTGTGAGATCTTTATTTCTTTGTTTACGATTGATTAGGGTTACAGTTTTAAAAGCTTAATGCTGACTCTAAGTGCTTTACAGTCAGTCACTGAGAAATACAGGCTTGGCATGACTCACGTTTCTGTCCTTCAGTATATCCATTACTGTTAGATGCTGAGTGGTCATTGCACATAGATGACTGTTTTTTTGGGTATTTTACATTTTTACATGTTCAGAAAAATACTTTGTCAAAGCAGCTGCTGGGTGAATGGAGTAATTAAAGAACTGTACTGCTTTTATTGAAGCTGACATATGCTGCACATTCCTTAAAACTCAGTATGTGACCAGAATGTTTCCAGGATTTATTGAAGGCAGACGTCTAGAGATACTGGGGAGCTTTTAATAGTAGTAGAGATAACTTCCAAGTTTTATGCTGTTATATAAATCTGTCTTTAAGAAGAGAGCTGTTATTGCAATACATTGCTCATGTTCTTGATATTTTGTCTGTGTGTATGTTTTATGTATGTGCTTGTACACCTACACACAAATGCTTGACCTGAGCGCTTTTATTTGACAGTGATTGTATATTCTATTTAGTATTTATTTGGGAAAAAATAGCATTCTAATGCTGACTGAGAGTCTCAATTTGCTTGGTACCAAAAGTAATCTGCAATATAGTGGGGGGGGGAGGGTTTATTTATTTTTTAAACTGAAATACAGCCCTGCTTAGTTTGAATTACAGCTCTTATTGTGTGAGTGTTGTGGTAGCAAGCAAGGAATCTTACTCAGCATAAACTGAGGCTGGGTTTCATTTTAACTAGTATGATGAGTGCAATGTTCCACATGCGTGATACTTTTTCAAGTTGTGAAAAAATAGTCTTGTTTACCTATCATCTGTATTTTGTATGATTTCAGAGTAGAATGTTGTCATTGCTGTTAAATTACTTGGCTAAAACTAGCAAACTTTCACCTGTATATTTTGTAATGTTTAGACCTTAAGCACTTTTCAAGCAATAAGTTTGACTTACCATTGTTGCACACTGTAAAATAAAATACAATATCAAAATACATGCTGAAAGAACATTCTTCATCAGCTATGAATAAACATGTGGAAAAGCTATTTTCAAAATTTCAGGGCTTTGCTAAATTTTTCCCAGTTGATTTTGTATTATCTTTAATGTGGGACTTGGAAAAGAGGTTAGTTTCCCTTACCAGGATACATAAGGTGCTGTTGTGTGTCAGTGTTCTAGGCTTCTAGGACTGTGTAAATGGAAAATACACTTTATAATTTTAGCATTGTGTTAGGTGTGGAGTAGAAATTAGTTTTATGCCTGCTGGTTTGCACGAGCAGGCTAGGTATTTTTAAGTGTCTTTGTAGTCCAACAAACTCATTTTATGGACAAGTCTTTTCATATTTGGTTCTGCAAGTTGAAAACAAAAACATTTCTAAACTACTTCTGTGTTTTAATATTGTGAGTCAATTCCCATGTGTTAAAGTGTAAACTACTAACTAATCCGTAGGAGTTTATGCAGCAGAAAGTCATTTAATTAACACTTTTAATTTCAGCTATGAAAGAAGGTGAAAATGAGGTCTGGAGAATGGAGAGAGGCTTTGCTTTTCATTGCTGAAGTCTCCCTGCACTCGAAGTCTACTGCTGCCTGTGGTGCATAGACCATCTCCTGCCTGCTAATTAGGCCTCTCCAGTGTGCTCTCTAGAAATGTGCTGGAGAAGTTTTTTTCAAAATACCACCATGCCATCATAAATAAGGGAACAGTACAGTATGTAACTATTATACACCACTCACTTGGCAGACTATAATTTAATAGAACAACAATGATCAGACCAGTATATCAGTTAATTTTCAAAACATTTTATTCCACGCAAATTAGCTCAGGTCCTGGAGGGCAAAATGACAAGAGGTTACTCGTACACTATGTATTTAATTAATTGAAAAATGCTCAAATTGCTTTTACAGTTGTTATTAAAAAGTAGAATCAGTGTTGCCAGTGCTCAACCATAATTAGAACCCCAGGGAATTAAATATTTAGCATTAGTAATGTAACAGCACTTAGGACACAAATTTCTATTTTTGTAATGAAAGCAATACAGTGTAAGTGCAAATGGCTGAAACGACAGCTGTGACAAGCAAACCAGCCTGGGATATTTCAATAAGACACCTCATTGGACAGCAAGTCTTACTGCATTACTCGTTTGTAAGAGTCTAAATCCCAATAGCCAGGCATTACACCCAGTATTTAGATTTCTAATTGCTCACAGGATGAACGGTCGGGCAAATGTCAGCCCTGGGGTGGGAAGCACACCGTGTTTTCCCAAATAACATGGCAGAGGTGGTGCCTTTGGCCGGGCAGGCAGGGCTGGGGCACGTCCCAGGGCAGCCAAGGGGGGAAACCAGCCCTTGTTTGTTTTAAGTTTAATTACATTTTAAGCATAAGTGCTCTCAGTGATACAACGTGAAAAGTCGGATATTGGGCTCTAATGAGCTGTAGTGGTAGATGGCTGGAGATCCTGAGGGATTCATTCACTAAATTAACTGGATAACAGTACTTGGTTTGGGCACGGTAGGATGGCTGAGCTGTGCTTAAAGTCTCCCTTTCAGAGCTGTCTCTCATTCCTGCTTTCATTCTAAACAGTGTCGTGACTTCTACTGCCACCTACTACAACTGTTCAGCTTGTCACAAGTATTGTGTTACCAACTAATAAGTAATAAAGCTTATTTGACTTAATTTCTCTTCTGTTTTGCTGGGTATTTTCCCCCTGGAATGGCAGGGGAAAGAGGAAAGCTTGAAGGCACTTATGTATCTTCAGAATAAAAAAAAAAGCTGTGTTTGGGCATGGCATGCTTTGGCCTTCTTAAAGCACTGATTTGTTTCCCAGAAATAGGACAATCAGGCAGAGGGATGGAATACTTGTTTTTGAAGATGCTTTTGTTGCAGTTGGCACCTGCTTGCAGGACAGAGTTCGTGTTCGAGCTGAACACGTAGCAAGGATGTGCTGTCTGGATGGCACTAGCCCAGGACAGCCTGTTTCTTGGGAGAAGCAAGCAGGACTTCTCAGTGCCACATCCAGCACCAGCAGCAATGCCCCAGATGCTGCTTTACAACCACTTTTTTTCTGCTGCAGGTCACTCTGTAGAGAATCAGGAGATTCAGTTTAGTTTGTTTCCTGAGCAAGTGAAAATTCTGAGAAAATCAGCTTTTGTCTAACACGTTTATGAATTTTGGGCTCAGAGAGTAGGAAGGAGCATTTTTTGAGTACTGTGGGGTATCTCTGAGCTTCCCTGAGTGCTTGCATTCTGCCTACTTTGATCCAGCTCCCCGAGCTTTTTCCTGGCTACCAGAGACTTGCAATTAGAAACCCTTTGTGCTCTGTAATTTGTGTGTGTGATGCACAGAATTAAGGTACCCAAGGGTTTGATGTAATTGTGAATTACTGCTGTGTGTAAATAATCCTCATCAGCTCCTACTTTCAGAAATAAAACTGTGGCATTCTCCTGCTCTCCTTGCCTTTGATGCAATTAGAAGGCCTGGGAATAGAGCTGGGTCTTGCCAGCAGCCCTGACTCGCAGCAGGACGAGCTGCACCTGGACTGAGCTTTTGTCCTGGCATCTAAAAGCTGTGCTGAGCCTCTCCTGTGGATGAGCCAACAGCTGCACTGACATGACAGTAGCACCACTGCTGGCTGTCTTGTCAGTGATCTAGGGTCTAAGAAGTCTCTATTCTGGCCTGGGATTAAATATTTATTTATTTATTAATTTAAAGTGTGTGTCTACAGTGTTGTTCTTTCCTAAGGCTTCTGAGGCTTGGGTCGTGTCTGTCATTGCCAGGATCAGTTCTGTAAGTCCTGCAGCAGTTGGTCTCTCTCTCCCTGAGGATGGGGGAGGAGGGGGGCTGTGGGCTTTAGTTGCCTGGAGATTGGCAGCTGGAAAGGCGTTTCTCCCTTCTGCTTTATTTTTGTTCTTTGGCATCTCTTCTTCCAGTCTCTGTACCCCCTGTGCCCAGTGCTGTAAAGCACACAATGGCAGTCTCAGACTTTTGCTGGTTTCCCATCGTTTGAGGATAAAATTCCCTTTTTGGCTCCAAAATCCACCAGCATTGCCTCTTCAGAGGTATGTTATAAGCTACTCCATCACCAACTTCTACCTTAAAAAATAGACTAAAAATACAAACTTTAGGGAAGGCTTGTCCTGACAAAGGCCATTAAAGTTACTTCTAAGACTCTCCACAGCCTTGGCTGCTGCTTGGTGGGTACAACAGTGTGCTCTGGTCTCTCTGGCAGGCAGAAAGAAAGTAGACAGGCAGAGATGAAACAAGAGTTTTTGTTGGGACCTTCCTCCAGTCCAGCCTTGGCCATTCTGACAGCACCTGATGCCTAAGGCAGGGTTAAGTTTTAGCATATTTCATTACATTTCACCAATTAAATATTTTTTTTCAGAGAATAAAAATGTTCAAAGTATTGTTTTTAATATGAACTTGGACTAACACCCTCTTTAAAGCAGCTGTAAGTCCCAGTGGTATTGGTAAGTGTGGTTGGTATTGGTGATAGCCAAGTTTTTTGAAGACACCTAACTGACCGAACATTCAGCATTGTACTGATGGATGTTTCTGTTGTTTAAACAAGTAAACCTAGTGTGAAAAATCAGATTTACCTGCAAAAATATCTGGGCTCTGCTACAAGTTTTCCTGCAGCCCTGACTGAATGACTCTCCAATGGCTTGTTGATTTTACCAAGGTAATGGAATGGTTCTCTGTTGATGCCATGCTAGGAGAAAGCAAAGGAGCTGAAAGTAAAGTACAGCTATGTACAGGAGTCCTGCTGTTGTTTCTCCTTACATTGTAGCTTCTGCTTACACTGATGCTCTTCTTTCAGTAATTGTCTAGCATGAGAAGGAAGTAGCTGGACAAGAGAGTTTTTCTGTTTCTATTTATAACCATATGTTGAGGCAGAATTAACTTCTTTTCTATGTCCTTTTTAGATATTGCCTCTTATTTAATGGCTTAAACGTCTAAAACTACTCTCAGAAAAAATCTGCTTTGCTTTTTGTGACTTGTTGCTCATATCCCTTGTTGTATTTATATTATTGAAATTATATTTTATACACACACCCCTGCAGTATTTTAGATCTCTGATTACCTCCTAAGGCTTTCATTGTGTGTCTTTTGTTGTTTGCTTTTTAAATTTTTTGGGGGGGAGGTAGGGAGGTTTCTTGTTGTGTTGTTTGGGCTTTTTTGTTTGGTTGGTTTTTTTCTGTTGTTGCTTTTCTTTCTAATAATCCCATTCTCAGGTAGTTGCTAGTGGTATTAGAGCCACCCTGTCACTGTAATGTGATGCTTCAAGTCATCCTCAAGCTTTTTCAACCTTTAGGACCCTATTCTGAGGCTGCTTCTGGGTTTCCAGCTAAAATCCACGAGCCTGCCAGTGCTGTAGGGATGGAGCTGCCAGGTGTCCTGCTTGCAGCAATGACCCTACCATTGCTGTGGCAGTGGCAGCCCATCTAACAGTGCTTGCATGCTGGGACCCGAGGGCTTTGCTCCTGCTTTGTTACAAATACAGAAGCTAGTCCCCGAAATAATTCAAAAACTTAACTCCAACTGCTCCAAAAGCTCTGAAATTGGGTTCCCGCTGTGTTGTGTTGCTGACCGACGTGTTCCCAGATGGCTGGAAAAGTTAAACTCATGTTACTGACCTGGGCCATATTAAATGAGCAAGGGGCAGGTTTTGGGTCTCAGTTGTGGGGGTGGAAGCCAGTCCTGAGGCTCTCAGTGTTACACTCCCATTTGTGTGCGTGACGATGAAATGAATTGGTTAATGAGTGCCTAAGCATCTGTTCAGCCTCTGGTAGATGCTTTGCCAAGGTTCAAGTTCCCTGAGGAGGATTAGCCACCTGGTCTGGTTTTCATGATATAGTGACAAAGGGGACACCCACCTTTCGTTTTACTGCTGAGGATGGCCAAATGCACAGGGTCCCCGGGAGGTCTGCAAGTTTGATGTCTTTTTGTAATTTAACAATTACTTTTGTAATTGTTACAATTTAGGTTACAGCAGAGCCTGCAATCACTCTGTGTTTTTGTAGGAAGAGTGACGTGTACTCACCCAGTGTGTCTCAGTCTTGCCAAATAGACTTATTTATTTCCTTTTCTCTCAAATGACACACAGCCCTTTTCACACAATTATCTCTTGCTGTATAATATATATAATCAATATACACCATAGGGCAACAAGAAGTGGTGATAAAAAGAGGTTTAAAGAGAAAAATGAGCATTTCATAGCCTGAACTTACAATTAGGCTTTCTGAAGTGTCTAGATGTTGCTGTATAGACAGCATTATGACTTGATGAAAGGCCTGCACTAAAAGGCTTAAATTTATGTGTGGTAGTATTGCTTTACGATGAGCTTGATTTAGTAGGGGTTTGACCCATCAGACACAATACAGCAAAGGAACTTAGTATTCTTCATAGACAGAAACATTACACATTTGTTGCTGAACTTTGAAAAAGCTGAAATCATGTAACCAGCCTGGATTAAGGCAATGAAATGATTGAAGTCTTGGCAAACTGCAAGGAGGGCTTGGCTGGATTTTTGTATCTGGGTTACCTGCTGAGACCATGGAGAATCACTTTGTGATGTTGGTTTGTTTTGGGGTGAGGGGAAAGGAAGGAGGTGTGGGGTTTTATTAACCTGTGTCTTGTTCTACAGGTAAAAACCCTGCAGGGAGCTCCATGGCAAAGAGGAGCTGGAGCAGCTGGGTCCATGTGCTGAGCTCTCTGGAGGAGACAGCTCTAAATTACAATGAGATACCTTCAGCTGGGCTTCATTATGACCCTGGTGCTGCAGGTCCCCGTGCCCCAGGGACAGCCCATGGACAGGCAGGTCTGCCCCACACTGGGGAGGGTGCAGGTGCCACCAAGGGGGGCAATGGCTGAGGCAGGACAGTGCTACAGGAGGAGCTCCTCCTCCTTGCCCCGGGCTTTTGTGCAGACACCATGGATGTAGCCTGTTGGCAGGGAGGTGAGAAAGAATGGGAAGGAACTTCAAGCCCTATCTGCTGGATTTGGCAGTGGTTTAGGTGCCCATGGGGAAAAGGAGACAATATGACCATTTGGGCTGATCATCCAGCTAAGTGTTCAGCTTCAAGCAGCTCTTGAGTAATCCCAGAATGGTTTGGGTTGGAAGAGACCTCAAAGACCATCTAGTTCTGACTCCCCTGCTGTGGGCAGGGACAGCATACACTGGACCAGGATGCTCAGAGACTCAGTCAACCTGGCCTGGAAGACTTCCAGGGATCGGGCAGCCACACCTCTGGGCAACCTGTGTCAGGTCCTCACCACCCTCATAGTAATTTTTACTAATATCTAATCTAAACCTCTCTATCTACATTTTTCCTCATATCTAATTTAACCCTGCCCTATGTCAGTTTGAAGCCATTTCCTTTTATACCATCACTCCAGGCCCTTGCCTAAAGTCCCTCTCCAGCTCTCTTGGAGCCCTTTTAGATACTGGAAGGTGCTATAAGGTTTCCCCAGATCTGTCTCTGAGATCTGAAAAGCCACATCTCTCTCACAGGTGTGCTCCAGCCCTCTGATCATCTTCATGACCCTCATCTGGACTCACTCCAACAGGTCCATGTCCTTTTTATGCTCTGAGTCCCAAAGCTGGACACAGTGCTTCAGGTGGGGTCTCCTGAGAACATGGAGAGGGGAAGAATCACCTCCCTTGAGAATTTGCTGCACTTAGGTGTCCCCAGTGCCACTAAGTGTGCTGCTGCAACCTGCCATTTTAGACAGCCTGTGTGTGAAGGACATAATTACAGCTGTGTTGCCAAAGCTGATGAGTGCCCTTCCCAGACTGACTGAAGTTATTTGTAGTCCCAGATTCTGGTCCCACCTTTTGTTTGGCTTTATGTAGTCAGTGTTATTTAGCCAGAAGAAAAGGTGATGTTTTCTGGCAGCATAAGCGAGGACCTGCCAGCTGGGCTGGACACTAGCAGCACAGGATGCTCTACAATTCTTGGCTTTAGTTTCTGAACTTTTCTGCCATTTAACAGTGGTTTAAATTTTTTTTTGGTAAAATAATGATTGAATAGGTAATCTGTGGAATGTGACCAAGAACAACATAGTAGAAAATTATTCTCAGTCTCACAGCTGGTCTTATTGCACTGTTTCCTCTCTGTACAGTCCCCAGACAAGACTTACCTCTGCAGGAGCTTGCACATGGGAGTGCAGACAATCCATGGCTCTCCAGAAAAGGCTTGCTTTGCTGCAAGGGTCCCTGTGGCTTGGGAATAAAGGGTGTGACAAAACTTGATGATTAAAAGGCAGAGGAAATTAATGCACAGGGACTGTTTTTAAGTTCAAACAAACAACCAAGTAGCATCATGTGATTACTTTCCCTTATTTTCCTTTCCAGTGCAAACTTTTGTTGGAAAAAGCATCTGAGAAATTATTTCAGGTTTCTAAAACCTTGTACAAGACCAAAGATCAGAAGCCCCAACCTTTCAGCTGGGTGTAACAGGACCCACACTGCCTGGTGGGGTTTAGTGCTGCAGCTGGGTCCCTGAGATTCTTGAGATCAGTTTACTAAGGCTGGTTTTGGCAGATCGTACCAGTCTCCCAGTATGTCTTTTACATATTGCAAAACCATTCATTTGATATTCACCAGCATCAGCTCAAACCTACTTTGTGAGTAGCTCTGAATTTCTGCATATGTTTTAAATATATTGGGTTTGCCAGGAGTGAGAATAAGCAGCACTGGGGGTTTTTTCCTTCTGATTTTGAAACTTTTTCTGCTGGTTTCCTTGCTCGAGATCACAAGTAGATTTCTGAGCTTTCAAACTGAAATGTAAGTCTTAACTGGCCTTTCTAAAGTAATGGATAGTTTAATGAAACTGGATGAATGAAAGCTTTTTTAATTAAATATGGCAAGAACGGTAAATAAAAGTTGTGTAAAATAATCTCACTTGGCTGTGTGCATGCAGTCACAGAGGCAGTTAACAGATGATCCTTTTCACTTAAGGTTATGTGGATTTCCTGTACTTCTTTAGTCAGTTCTGTTACTGACCAATTTGTCCCACCTCCCGTGTGTGAACACACCTGCTCCTTGTAAGGGCTGGGGTGGGTGTGCTGGGAAAGCTCATAAAATCCTTGTTGGCTGCTCTGCCTCCCTTCCACTGCCTGTGCCTTTTCATCTTTGTAAGTGTACAAAGGGAAAAAAATCCTATCTTGTTAAAGGCTGAGCTTGTCTGCTGGAAGAATGCCCGTTTGCAGGTGAGAAATTGTCTGTCTCAGGACAAGGGAACTGATTGTTTGGCTCTGTCTGGCTCTAAGCACTCTGGGCAATCTGGGCTCTGCTGCTTCCTCTGGGAGATTACGTTGCTTAATACATCAGAGTACCAGGAAGTTGGTTTCTTGCCCTGGGTATTCAATTTAAAATTTTCTTCAATTTAATCTCATTACTGAAGCTGGCGAGAAAAACAAAATATTTTTCACTACAGGGGTTTGCTGGTTTCTCAGAATCCTCTCAGCAGCCTGAAACCCAGTGAGTCTCCAAGGGAATTGTCTGCAGGTGACAGCCAGGTTGTAAAGGTTCTGATGGACCTTCTTCCAGCTCCCTACAGACTCCTCACCAGTTTGGCCTTCAGGAGTCCTGACTGGTTTCTGTAGGGTGTTATAACATGTGTGACACATTTACATGTAATTACTTTGACCTTTCTAAGCCTAGTAAAACTTTGTCATGGAAGAAAGCATATAAAAATGTGAATATTTCTAGAATATGAGTAATTAGGGGGAGATGGGAAATGTATGTGTGAGAGGTTCTGTCTCAAGCACCTGGTGACTCCAGCAGCAGCCCTCGTGTGACCAAGGTGGAGATGAGGAATGGTCTCACACCAAAGCTCGTGACTTGCAGGCAGCATACATGAATCTTGCTGTGCCTTACACAGATTTATTTGGTGACCCTGTACAAATCACTTAACCTCCTTGTGCCCACAGTCCCTATAAGAAGGATGGTGTTTCCCTATCTCACAGAAGTGCTGGACACTTAATTCATTAGTGCTTATAAAGCGTTCTCAGGTCTTTTAGAGGAAAATGCTGCATGTCCATGAAGACTTAATGTTGATTCATGGGCAGATTCTGAGGTCTGGGCCTTGGCTCCCCAGCGCCAGGATAAAGACTGGCTGATGAGTTCATTTTTATCATGAACTTAAATCTTCTCCATGCTATTCCAGGACTTGCATACAAGAAATTCACAAATAATATTGAAAATAAATATTGAAATGTTTCTATTTTATGATGAATTTTGTATGTTTACTTTAAAAAATCTCTAAAGGCTTCCCAATGCCTTTTGAAAGTGTCTTGACCCCATCTGTTAAACCCTGTGCTGATTTTGAAGAGAGTCAAGTCAGATGTTGAGAAAAGAAGTGTTCTTTTCAATACATGCTCTATCTTCTGGCTAAATTTAAAATTGTTCGGAGATTAAAAAAAAGCATCATAGATATTCAGATAAATGTTATCATATTCAGCGTGGTGGGACATGTCATTTTCCATTGGCATCATGTCATAAGCCAGTGTAATATGTCACAAGTATTTTATTGCACTGGCTTCGTCACGTAAATGAGATGAGACGGGTTGCAAATCAAATTTACCATACCTGCCTTTAGTATATACTAAACAAGCTAACAGCATAGATCTGGCTAATAAACAGTGTGGCTGCAGCAGCAAAGATCTGGCCTCAAATGTTGCTACAGGTTATGAGGGACAGGCAGTTTGTTGCCTCTTCCTGTGTGCCTTGCAATATCCTTTATTATCCACAATTAGAATTGTGTTTCAGTTCAAAGATAAGTGCTGGAACAGGCAGTCTGATGCAGATTTGGACAAGACAGGGCAGAGGTAGAAGTGCATTTGATAGCAGTCCCTTGTTGCCTTTTGCTTTGTTAAGGCTTTAACAACTTCTCTTCAGCCACACAAAGTATGGCAGACCTGCTCACTTCCAATCTCTTGGCTTCAGTCCACATTTCTAGGAGGAACTCCTCATGTCTACCAGTAATGCCTTGGAAGAGAATAGGTTTCAACCATTATCAGATTAATTTGAAACCTTGAAAGTAGAAATGAAGAGCTGTTAGCTTCCCGTGGAAATCAATATCTGCTCCCTAGAAGTCAAGGCACACAGGGAAAAGTCCCTCTGCTTCAGACACTGAATTGCTGCTGTTGGCTGCATGGTGAGCTTGGGTAACTCCATGTAAAGACATCATTCAGTCATATTTATTTGGATGACTTGCTGTTGAGGAATAGCAATGAAGCCAAAATAATTACCACAATTAAATATATTAGCATTTATTTCAACAACCCAGTTTAATCTTAATTTACAGTAAAGCTTCATATCTAATTATGATAATTAAGTAATTTGGTAATTGTAGGTTGAAATAAGTTTGCAATAGCAATGTTACAAATTCTTTGGATGGCTGAGATTGCTATTACATTTCTTTTGGGGTGGAAAAGGAGAGGCACATTGCTTGTGGAAGGCTGAAATACACATGTTATTCTCTGTAGAAATATACAGATTATTGTCTATAGAAATTCAAAAACTCAAGCCATAGAGAACTGTAGAAATAAATGTTATCTATACCTTGAAAATATTAATTTCTAAACATTGAGGTATGATTCTTTAAAATAAAAAATATGTCCTGAAAAGTATCATAAGCTGGCATTTATGTGTTTGCAGCATTCAGACAAGGAAAAATTACACAGAACAACACTTAGAAGCCTTAGATTGGGTAGAAAGGGAACAGGTGGAGGAGGGAGAGAAGGAAGGGGTCAAAGGAAGGTGATTACATGGCCACTAGGAAAATATGTTCTCAGGGTGCAAATTTTGCTGTCCTGGCACAACAGCTGAAGCTGGGAAGGATGTTTTTACAGGAGGTGACTGCACAGCCTTCCTTAAACTTGGCCTTGGGCTTCCATTGTAATGCAATCCTATGGATATGGAAATCTCATGGTAGTGCTGCTGTCTTGAACATAAAATCTAACACAATGATGCTATGAACAGGTATCTACTCTCAATTTATTTGCTGCTTGCTTCAAGAGGGAGTGTTTCAGCCTCTAGTTAGCACACAAGGACTGCTGGTGGCTCCTGGCTGCAGCGAGTTGATCTCCTACAGAGTAAATGCTTCTGGCTGATGATCTTAGCAGTTGACACTGCAGGAAAGCTTTGAAACACCTTTTTTTCCCCTTAAAATAATAGATGTTATCAGACTTTTGTTGTATGTGCTGTTCTACCTTTGCTAGATTTTCACAAGCATGTGTCCATGCAAACTGTAAATTGGTGAAGTTCTCTCGGCATTTCAGCAGGTTGTGTCTCTATAAATAGTAAATTATGTGGGAATTGTCCATCTTCCCCTATGTGGTACTCACTGGTAAAGAAACTCAGTTATATGTTTCTTTTTGTTTAAAAACACTTTTTAAAAAAAATTATCAGAATGCAGTCTTTACTTCTCTCAGAGTTTTGTATACCACAATTCGAATAATTGGCAATATCTTCCGAATATTTTGTTACTAATTTTGAATTGATGCTCCAATCCAAATATAAAGCTTAATTTTAAACTGGGATATAATTCAGAAGATATTACCTATAAGTGGGGAAGGCACCTTTTCTGGGACTGTCATTAAAAGAACATTATTCTCATCATTCCCATCCATAACTTGCAGATCAACCACATTTGTTTGCAATGTGCCCAGGGAGGGGCTCAGCTGTGGGACAGCCAGGGAGGGGTAGCAAAGGAGGGCAGAGCTCACCTGGGGTGGGATACAGGAGGTGTGTGAGACAGGAGGGAAGGAGAGCTGCCTGTGGCAAGGCTCTGAAGTTCAACACAGAGCTGCGGTGAAAGGGGAAGAAACAGGGTGTGTTTGATTCCCCTGAGAAAATGCTTTTATTTTTTTTGTTTCTTTTCTTTGACAAGTCAGGCCATGTCTGCTGATACTCAGGTGTAAGAAGCTTGCTTGCTTGTGTTGATCTTGGAAGGATCAGACCTGTAAGAGTGGAGGCAAACTGCATTTTGACTGGAAAAATGGAATTCTGTTTTCGTTTTTACCCTGTTTCTCCACTGTTTTTTCCTCTCCCCAAATAAGTGTCTTCTCCTTATTCCTGTCTCCCTCCACTGTGCACAGTCAGACACTGGGGTTTAGAATATCTATTTAAAAGCAAAAGTGGTTATAGTTTATTTATTTTTGGTAAGCATGGTGTGTTGAGTAATCAAAATCATAAATAGAAATGTCCAGACCTGCATCACCTCTTCTTTATCCTGGCATTACCAACAATAGGGAAATAACTATTTTGGGAAGCATAAGAGAATGCAAACCCCTTCAGCTGCTCCCCAGGCCACAATCTCACCCATGTGCTGTCAGCATCATCCCATTCAGACAGGATTCCTTAGTCATTTGGATTGCAAAGGGAGATAGACTTCATCCTTTGTAATTAGCTTAGGTGTTAGAAAAAGGCTTTTTCCAGAGGCCAGTCAGCACTGGAACAGACTCCCCAGGGAAGTGGTCACAGCACCAGCCTGACAGAGTTCAAGAAAAGTTTGTACAATGCTCTCAGGCACGTGGTGTGTCTCTTGGGGACGTCCTGTGCAGGGCCAGGAGTTGGACTCAATGATCCTTGGGGGTCCCTTCCCACTCAGCTTATTCTGTGATGCTGTAATTAGTCAATGGACTCCCTTCTATTCATAGCTTTTGTTCAACCACTTTTCCTTCAACATTAGTGCTTTTAATATAATGTCATTTTTTTCTGTGAAGTAGTCATGTGGCAGCAGTGGAACTTGGACACCTGGCCCTGTCCTGGGGCAAGTGTGAGGGTCTTCCCCCCTGGCTGCATTGCTGGGGAAGCAAAGCAGCTGCAGGTGGGGATCTGTGCAGTGCAGAAGCCTAGGGCAAGGCCAGGTGCTTGGTTTTAAAGTGAGGTGCTGTGTAGCACTGTTGTTTCTGGTCAGGCTACATGATGGTTAGTCAGGAATGAGAATGAGCTCCCAACACAGTCTCCTGGAAACAGTGATATGGAAACACTGGCAGCAATCTGTTGTGGGTGAGGCCCTGGGAATGGTATGAATAGGAGTTCAAGAAGATGCTCAATGTAAAATTTAATCAGCTTAGATGGATTTGTTACTGGAGATTGAAGGAAGAAATAGGTCCTTGCAAGGTTTTATTTGTTCCTGGGTGTGAGTGGGTGTTAAACTTCCAAGATCCTTTTTGTTTGACTTCAGCTTGAATGTTTGGCTCCATTTGTTTTTGAGTAACTAGAGTGTTTGGAAGCTTAGGGTGGATAGAGAGAGATAGGCTACAGCTGGTAATAATAGTAGAGCCTTTTATGCTGTCAATTTAACAGTTGTAAAACAATTAGGGAGAATTATGTTAATAGCAGGCTTTGTTCACACTTTCCTTGCCCAATTTTCCTGTTTTTTTTGTGATGTGCCTTTCCTACCATGCTCTGAGAGCACGAAAACACTAGGGCTCTGTGTGTTTGTATTGTCCATGGTCAGTGTTATCCATTAAACCATAGCTGGATGTAGATCTTCTAAAATTTTCACAAATCAATTTTCCAGTGCTTTGGCTATTGCATTTTAACGTGGCTGCTCCTAAACAAACAAAATGATGTTTTCAGGAAGCTAAGACAGGATAAGAAGTGATTTGTATGGGAAATGGTGGCTGATTTGCTCGGGCTGCTGCAGCTGTTTCTTTCTGTGGTACGAACAAAACCCCTTCAAATTGATCAGATCCATGTTGGCTGAGCCCTGCTCCCCATGCAGAGAGGCTGGGCTGTCCCTGCTCTGCTGGGAAAGCTCTTGTGCCAAGGCAGGCTGACCCACACTGAGATGCTGCTTTGTCTTGCTCACTCCTCCCAGTTCTAGACCATGGGTTACTGCTGCCCATCAGAACTGAGACTAATCTGGATGATGTCTCTCTTGCAGATTATGTAGCCTCCGTGAAGGGCATCTCTTGCTGCTCTCCCATTCCACATCATAGCATGGTTTGCCCTCACTTCTCTCCCTTCCCACACCCAAGGCTCTGTCTTCCCTACAGCCTCACCCATGCTCAAGACTCTTCCTGGTATTGATGACATGGGAAGGGCTTAGCACAGTACAAGTTCTGAAATGAAGGCATGCTTTTATAGAAAACGCTTTTCTATCTTTTTTCAGTGAAAATCCAGAATGGTTACACTGAAATCAAGAGCATCAAAAATTAGATTTTTCGCCTGGGTCCCAAGGTAGGGAATAGGTACGAAAGTCTTCACACTTAATTCTTTCCAGCCCCCAAAATAACATGTACATGTAGATGATCCTTTAAGAAAGGCTTCCCAAACTCCATTTACCTTGACAGCTGTCACTTGGCACTTGTAGCTGTCATGGCAATGTGTAGTTTTTCATGAATTACCAGCACTGGTGTTTTTTTTTTTTTCTCTTTATCTGCCCTCAGCCCATCAGCTGGGCCTTTCATAACAGCTTCTGGCACCTGGCTGGGGAGATTGGTGCTGCTGAATCGCAGCTCCCCCGCCTCACCGGGCAGCCCTGTTTACTGATGTGCCTTTTCCTGTAAATATTACAAGCAGCACTCATGGAAGGGATGTGTGGCAATGGAATGGCTTCACCTTGTAACAGTTAGCTGGGGTGGCAGCTCTGCCTTGACTGATAATCTGCGAGCCCTCGTGTTCCAGTTACTTCGCTAAATAACATGTAGACATCCCGCTCTGAAGGCTTGTATATGATAGTTAATTAGACAACATTTAATTTGGCTTAACATTTGTGTCAGTTTTGTGGAAGTGAGCCTCCATAATTAGGGAATACAGATCAGATTTCTGTCAGACTTATAACCTCTCACTCTAATTTAATGCTTGCTCCTCCAGTGCCGTGTCACACTGGGTGTGCAGGATTACCCCTCCCCACCCCATCTTTTCTGCTTGACTAGTAAGAAAGTTGCCCATTTAACACAACTGACAGCAAATGGGATTGTTCATGGAGATGTAAGGGCAGGAACTGAGCTGGACCTGTTTCTCAGAAGTTGAGCTGGTCCTGCAATTTGTCTGTTGGTTTTCTGAAACTGTTGGAAGTGTTTGGGCATCTGCAGCATTCTCAGAAAATAGTGAATGGAGTTTCTGAGTTCCTGCTCCATTTGGCCCAAGATATGATGTAATTGCATGTTGCACCATGAAAATATGTAGTAGTAACTCTAGTGGTACCCAGTGTTCAGATTTTAATCAACACAGCTGCTCTCTGCCCAGTAACCTCAATGCTGGGCTGCACATGGAAAAGAGTGAACATATATACCTTGTGAATTCACTGCTATGAGAGGTTACTTCTTATATTGTGGTGGTGCTCCTTCAGGATGAGCTTTTTGTGCATTAGAGGCTATACTGTGGTTTCTAAAGGCCTGAACTTTCCCCAAATGTAGATATTAATTTTGGAGTCTGAGTGAGCAGGGATCATCATGGCTTCACTGGGGTGTAAATGGCTGGTGTAAATCTGCTACACAGATTTATTAAGTGAAACTCTAGACTTATATGTGGTCATTCTTGTCTTATCTGTAAATCCTTGAGACCATGCTTTGCATGGAAATCAACATTATGTCATTTTAGTCACAGAACATTTCCCTTTTGTAGTAAATTATGTCATGTGTCATTTGGAAAGTGATACTCTGCCAATTTTTTTTGGGAGGGAAGAAATGTCAAGTTATGTTTATTCAGAGTAAAGACAATTAGAATAATAATTGTAAATTAAATAGTTTGTCTTTATAATGCTATGTTGCATAGCATATGTCTGTGGATAGTTTTTAAAAGGGAGGGTTTTGCATTCTCACACCAGCCATAAACGCTTGCAGGCTGAAGAGATGTGTGCTGCATGCTCTAGATGAGAATCCTCCCAATGCTGAAACTTGGAATTTAGTGGGAGATGGAATATCACATATGTGGGAAAGGAAGGAGTTCAACAACACTGCCCTGAGCTTAAATTTCTTGGCTGTGTAATGTGCTGTATTTGGTATATAAACACATTGCTAATAAGAGGAGTTTAACTGTAGTGCCAATACCAGTCTGGCATCCCTCCTGCAGAGCTGTACTCAGTTCCCTGATGGGTTCCAGAGCTGCAGAGCTCAGTGGGCTGCTGGGAGCCTGCACCAGGTGTTTGGGAGAGGGAGAAAACCTCAGTGCTCTGACTTGGGAGTGTAGTCTGAGTGTTGTGGTAGCAGTGAGTGCATTAAAAAAAAAAAACTCTTCCTCTTGCTGAGACTTGCTGGTTTATTTGATGCAGAATGTGCATCAAATGTGCAGGTGTCTTTTTTGTGTGCATGAAGGATTTCTCTGTGAAACAGAAGAATGTTGCTGTAATAATTTTTGTTTTGCAGAATCCTTCCCTGAGAAAGATACTATACAGGCTTTAAAATGTTACAGTGTGGGGCATCACACATGCTTAGGATCCCTTCTGTATCAAATACAGTTCATGACAAAGCTAAAGAAGTCAGTGTCCTATTGAAAGGGCCTTCATGTCTTTTCTTTGTTCAGCAGGGAACAAAGTTTGTCATGGTGAGACACCAGACCTTTGCTGAGGCTCAGGTAACCTCTCACAGTGTGCATGGTGCCAACAAAGGGGCCCTGTCAGCCTTTGTAGAAGGCACTGAGACTTCAGTCAGCACTGACTTCCAGAAGATGAGGAGTGTGTTGGTGGAGTGCTAGACTGTGGATCTTTGGATATCTTGGTTCATGGAGGAACAGAAGAAGCTTGGCATGAAGATGAAAAGCTGACAACAGCAGCAGCATCCCAGAAGTTGTGATCACACAGGCAGATGAGGTGGGTGATAGACAATACTTCATATAAAATTCTCTTTTGTCTTACCTGGTTTGTATTCTTGGCTATGATCAGAAATATTGCTTGTTGTTTCTAATTAATTCTCTAATTTTCTTTTATTTGTATTTTG
Organism: Toxostoma redivivum; assembly: GCA_013397375.1. Taxonomy (NCBI): domain Eukaryota; kingdom Metazoa; phylum Chordata; class Aves; order Passeriformes; family Mimidae; genus Toxostoma; species Toxostoma redivivum. The sequence continues at coordinate 736,964 of VXBI01013933.1, forward strand.
AATTTAGCAAAATTCTATTTCACGTTGGAGATGTTCTCCATCTAACCCAAAATGCATTAAAAAGGCTATTTGTTTAATCAGCAGGATTTTTTAATCTTATTATATGCTGCTCAAAAATGAATATTTCTTTGTATTGTGCAGTACACATTTACATAAATTAGTGTTATCCTTGGTTATTTTGCAACCCATAATTTATACGCTTTTTAGTTTTATCATAAAATAAAATCTTTGCTCTAATATTATGGGAACATTTTTAGCATCATAGCAAATTACCTTGGGAGGAACTATTACACAGTCACTGAACTATCCTACTTGAATTTAAAAAAAAAGAAGAGGAACTTAAATGTGTATCAAATGCTCAGCTTTCACCAATCTGTCATTTTTGCAGGCTTTTGAAAACTGTAAATTTGTAAAAATTCTAGTAAAATTCATCTGGAGCATAAAATATTTGCAACATATTTTGTTGTTTGAAAAGGATCCAAGATTTATGGCCTCATTTAATTATTTTTTAAGTGTTAAGATAAGTTTCCTCCTCCTACCAGGTTTCTTTGTTTATACATCATTTCTACAGAGGGTTCATTTGAATATTGCATTCAGAAATGTTGACAAAACATTTGTCAAGAATTTCTTTGAAACAATTTTGCAAGTACCTAATCTTGCAAGGTGCTGCTAAATGGAGCTCTTGTCTCTGGGACAATCAAGGCCCAAAACCCAAATGAATTGCATAAGCTCTCCATTTCATCACCATAAACTAGAAACATAAAAATGCTATGAAAATATTTGCTATACTTGCCCTGGGATAACTTTCCTCTCTCTTCTCTGCAATTTTGTTTGGGCAGCTTTGCTGTTATTCACCAGCTCTCTCTACCTTGTAGGGGTTGCTAAATTCCTCATCTAGTACTACCTTTATTTTTTGTGTGTGCTGATAGCTGCAGGTTAGGATCAGGGTGTATGGAGCCATGTGCATCTGAGACAGAGGATTCTGGTCCCAAAAAACACACTGATTAAATAGCAAGTCAAGTACTGATACAGACAGTTGAAAATAATTTTGGTGGGTTTTTTTATGTGGCCTCTAGCGGTATTTAAAGACTGCGAAGATCCTTGATATCTTATCATTTTGAGTCCTATTATTGTTGAACTCTGTGGTTATACATATTTCAGCATCTTCTTTTCATGTCTCCCTATGTCTTTATAACTGTTGGACAAGTTAGTACGTGAGAGGCCTCCTTTTATGTGTGCTAGATGTTGTAGATCCTCCAAGGGAGGGAGTAATTAAATTACTGTTTCAAAGGAGTTCTCCACCACACTAATAACTTATCTGTAAGCTTATTAAAGTAGTTGTTTGTACTCTAAAATGACTAAATACATGTTGTATAATCTCAAAATTACAATAAATCATAATTCCTCCTGGATGGTGGCAGCTATGACGTCTGGATATGCCTAACTGCTGATGTCTGACAGATTTAAATACCATCCTTGCAAGTACCTGGAGGAGGGCACAGGAAAATATTTAATATTCCTGCTATTGTGCATTCCGCATATTCACACTGTGGCTATTTGTTCCTGGTGTTGGGCCATCAGCTGTGCTCAAACAGCAGCCTCAGCTAAGGGCTGGATGGGGGCAAACAGCAGTGATAGCTGCCTGGAAGATTTTGTTAGCTTTTAAAATCAAAGGTAAAAGCCCCTTGTTCCTCTTGGACTGCAAAGATGAAGTATATTTTTTAATTTCACCACCATCAATTTGGGCATGAAGGAGGGAGGAGGACTGGCCTGGGGTCACCTTCTGCTGCCTTGGTGCATTCTGCCAGTCATTATCAGTCCTTAAAGAAAATAATCCCACACAAGTCTTTAGAGACCTAACTGCTATGATAAAAGGCAAGCAAATATGTGTGTGTTTGGACAGAGGACTCAGCCTTTCAAAGGCTTCTCTCTGCTTCCAGGGACGAGACCTGTGTAGTGAGGGAGAAGAGGGGAATACAAGTTTCAGTCCCGCAGTATAAATACATGTGTGCCTGATAAAATTCTTCCTGCTAATGGAGTTCAGCCTTTCTTTTTCATACTGTTGGATCAATGAAATGCTTCTAAAATAAGCTCCAATGGCTGGTTTTTTATTACAGCCTTAAGGAATAGTTTAATTTTGCCTTAGAAATGCATCTGATATGGCCATTTGCTCCTGGGATCTGTAAGGAGGTTTTTACCTTCCCTTCTACAAATGACTACTGCTGATCTTTGGTGACCAGCAGCTGTGTGTACACTGTGTGCATGTCCTAGAGGAGTCAGAAACAGGGTAACTGGCCCAGGCAGAATCAGGTATTTCTAGTAAAATGAAAGGTTTAAAAATAGGTTTAATGACACCGTCTCTTAATGAGTCTGCATTTTGCGAGGTGATTGGAAGAAAAAAGTCTCCAGGTTAAAAGGGTTATGAATAACTGCTTAGAGTGGCATGTTCCTTAGCCTTGGAAAAAAAACATGTTTTGGGATGAATGAGAAACTTTTTAATGATAGCAATATGAATATCCTATCCAGACTGAATTGAAGGCATAAGAAATGGAGCAAAATGTTCCTCCACAGTTCTCCTTTGCCACTGGATGTGTATGCACTGAGGGACACTGGCATCTGAAGGAACATGACAGAAAAAATAGGATGACTTTTTGTCCCTTTAACAGAGCATGTGGAAGGTCTTTTCCTCTTGCTCACTGTGTTATCAGTTCTTCAGGGCTGTGTCTGAACTCCAAGTGCCTTGTGGGCCAGATGTGCCAACTCACTCATCTCTAATGAGCCTGCTTAACTCCAGGTTGCTCTTCTTGTGCTGGCCATTCTCTGTCCCAAAGCAGTGGGCCACTGCAGGCACACAACAGCATTGGTTTTGGAAGAAAGCTGAGGCATAGTGAGTTGTAACTGAGAATCAGGAGCTCCTTCTTCATTTGCTGTTTTACTTACAGAAAGTAGACCCACTGCATTTCTTTTGGGATTGACTTCTTCTAAGGGAATGAAGAAACTGTGGTGCCCAGTGCTCCTGGGTTCACTGGGAGGTGACTTTAACTCCCCTAAACTCCCTGCATGTGCTGCCAGAGCTCATGGTCCTGCTCTTCATAGTGGGAAAGACCAAGGGCTCTGGAATCATCCAGCACACTCCATGTGCTGGCAATTGGCATAAAAATTCCATGTTGGGGAACACCTTTTTGGTATTCAAGGTATTGCTCCCAGGCTGCATTCCTAGGAGAATAGCTTTACATCTGTATAAGATTTCACCATCAGCACTGACACTTTAGTTTATTAAAATTAGCCATTTTGCATTGAATTAAAGTGGTATAATGAATTTAAAAATTAATAGTTCTATTTTAAAGATGTTCCTCTATTTCAATGACTTGAAATGGAGGCCTGTGAAACTGATTTCTGATTCTCTGATTTTATTTCAGTTAAGTATATTTATCTTGCTGATGGATGTGGTATGGATTACCATACCATATTTTAACATGCCCCAACAATGTATCAGCAGATATGTAAAAAAGTGAGTTAATAACATAAATGTCTGCTATCATGCTGCTTTGTAAAACCATTCTTAATTTAATCCATACACTAAATGTGCTTTCCAGTTACAAAAATTCATTATAAGCATCAGGCAGAAGTGAAACCGTGATCCAGAATTGTGACTGATGTAAAACAGACACACAAAATGAGTAGCATTAGGACACTTACTTTGAAGTTTGTTAAAACTAGTAAAGTGATAGCCACTTTAAGTGAAACCTGCTGTTACAGATACCTACTGGATTTTGGGAACATTTCACTTTTGAACTTACTCCTTGCAGTCTGCTTTAGTGTTTAATATGTTGTAGTTGCCTTTTTTTTTTTTTTTTTCCTTAATAGCAGGGAAAACTAAAATAGCTGATCTACTGAGATACCTTATTATCTTTGCTCAAAGACAGATGAGTATATTTGGTATCTGGGAAAAGAATATTTATTCAAATACTTATGAGACATTACCAGGCTATAACAAGTGAAAATTTCAAAAAAATAAGTGTATGCCCATTGAGTATCCATCATAACATTTCCAAATGGGAATTGTGGCAAAAATAGTGAGTCATTTGAGCAGGGATTTGAGAATGACAGAGTGAAAGAGAGCAGTTAGGTTGGTTACTCCAAATAAATTCTCAGCATCTTGTGGATGTTGTTGATAATTTGAATGTAGGGGTTGATTGCAGACTTTGTGAACCTTTCCAGTTAAAGGGACAGGTGGAAGGAGGCTGAGCTTTGCAGTTCTGTGTGTGGATGTTACAGGGACTAGAACCTCCTGCTTCATGATACACGGGAGCAGCTTGGTGGTCTCTGATGTGGTTTCTTGTCATGCCAATTTACCATAGCCATGATTTATACATATTTCTGTGGCATTGATTAGAGCAGTGATGTTGCAGGTGAAAATGAGAAAACAAAGGCATTACAGGATGCTGGGATGAATATAAAATGAAATAAATTAACATCCCCTTGGATTTTCTCCTGACGTAAAGAATGTTTCTGCTTTGGCTGTGCTTGTGAACATGTGAGAACTCTGTTCCCAGGGCTGCAGCCTAGGACTGATGCACTCCTGTGCCCTGGGCAATTCGTGCTAGGGCTAGCTGCACTCTGTAGGGATGCTCCCTGACACAGAAGGGTCAGAGTCTGCAGGTTCCTGCCTTGCTCCCTGCCAGGAAGCAGTTAAATAAACAAGGAAAAATATCAGACCTTGCAACCAGAACTATGTCTATACACACTCACTGTGCTGACATAGAGATAACAAGGAATTAAAGTATAAATTCCACTTCATAGTCCAAGTAATGTCTCACAAATCGGGTGTGCCCACTCTTGTCCAGGAGAAGAAGGTTTAATAGCCCTAAATGCATCTTTGTGTCTTTGTCAGGTCTTGGTTCCTTCTTGCTGAGAGTTTTCAGTAGCTCTCATGACTTTTCTTCTTGTATCTTCCAATCAAGAGGGAAGTTTCAGAAAACCAATGTCATATAATCTACAAGGCCACTCTATGTGTGTGTATTTCTGAAATATGTATAATTAGGCATGTTCTGATAACTTGAGAAATGTAATTTGCAAAGTTAATTATTTTAGAAGGAAATTTAGAGACAGTGTCTAACTCATTGTGTCAGAAGATAGACAACTAATTTCTTGAGTTAAAAACTTGCCATATATAATTTTTTTGATTGCAGTAGGCTGTGTGGGTGCAATTATCTTCTGAGTGGTGTTTGTATGTGCTCTCTTCTACCATATTAACCAGCATGTAGTGATCTAGTCCAGTGAATCTGGGAGAGGTGACTTGGGAATAAGCTAAATCTGACTTGGTGATGCAGCTTGAATTGCTTTTTGTGTAGTGATGTTTATTTTTTGAGGACAGTTGGCTGGAAGGAAATGGGCAAATTGTAGCTGACAGAGTGGAAGAGAGTTTGCTGTGCTCTGACTGACGTGGGATTTGATCCCTTTCTGCCAAGAACAGCACCCCATTTGGTTTGCTTTAGATCACACATTTCTTTTCAGAACCCGTTGTCAGAAAGCTGCTGAAAGCTTCTTTTCAGGAAGAGTGTCTGACAAGGAGCGTGGTAGCAGGGACAAAGGCACCTATCCATTTTCCTGCCACTTTCTTGGGATGCCTGACTTAAAATTGTGCATCGTTTCTCATGTAACAAGAGAGATTTGGGCTGAACCTGCTTTAGCTGCTTTCCCTTAGAGAAAGGCAAGGGTAGGGATGAATTTGGCCTCATCTATTGCCCCAAAAGCCTTGGTTTGAAGAAGTGGAATTGCTGCTGGCATCGGGACAGGCTGAGACACAGAACTGCTCTAGCTGTGGCTGTCCCAAACAGGATTCCCTTGCTGTCTTGATCATTTTTAGCTCCTTCATGTGAATGTGGGGGTTCAGGACATTTCCATTCTGTTGTCTAAAGTAGCTTAATTAATATTTCCTTTCACTGATCAATTTTTACATATTCCTTCTGCTTGATATCACATTTCATGGCTTCCTGGTAACATTTTTCTCCCTGTACTTTGAAAAATATTAATGCACAGTGATCTTCCTAGATATGTTTTCTCATGGAGCATCATTTACTGAACTGACATAGCACAGTAGATAGTCAAAATGGAAAAGGATGGTTTTTTCTCCTAAAGTCTCCCTTTACTTACACACAATTAGTTTTCTCCCTAGAGACCTCATTGGACTCTTTCAGCTCATGTCGGTCTGTCAAAGATTTCCATAGATGGTTGGAATGCTGCTGTCTTTGTTGTTCCACTTATTTTGTATTTTTCATTATTGTTTGTGGTTGAATAAAAGTTGAAAAATAAAATAGTTATAGCTTATGGATTGGATCGTTTGTTGACCAACTTCTTTGTTTTCAAAAGTTTGTTCTATGATGAAAAGAAAATGGATTCTGCCACCTGAAAGGACTAATTTCTTAGGGAACAGCAACAATAATGTCCTCAGAAGATGTGAATCAGATTTGTATTTTGTGGCCAAGCAGAGGTGCTGTAGACAGAGATCTTTGCTCCAAGGGTCCAGTACAGCCACTTGAGGTGAAATGAACATTTCTCATTTCTTTGTAAAAACTTTGGTATTTCTAGGCTAGAATTTTTTTTTTAATTTTTTTTTCCCAATAAAAACAACCCTCTTTTTTTCTGGTTCCTTGTCCCAAAAATGTGGTTTGCATTTTTCCTTTTCTCTGCTGTCCAGACCACGTTCTTGGTTTGGGGAAGCAGATCGATCTGGCAGCATGATACATTCTGACTAATTTTTCTGGCATCTCTATGATCATGATTCCCTAATGTTATCCTTGACTTGTCGTCAGTGACAGAAATTTGAAGGCAACTTGTTCTTCAAAGTGTTCTACATGCAAAAAATATATTTTTGTCTTTTTTTGAATCTCTAAAGCTCTCATTAAAGTCAGACTCTTAAAATGGATTTGACTCTATGCAAGGCTGTATATAAAAGACCTTCCCTTTTGCTTATCTGTTCCTCAGCACTTCTCACATGTGTTGTTTGGGATTTTGATCCTAAAAAGATTAGACTGGATTAATATTTTGTTTTCCTTTCAACCATGTAAACATTGAGCAGCAAAAATGAAACAAAATCCTCATTTCTATTAAAATACAGCAGGACTTAATAGAATCTTAGAAAATAACCTTAAGTTGTTTTTTTTTTTTCCTGTAAAAGGTTAACTAAACATGGCCCCAGTTCTGCAAAAGATTACTCTTGTTTAATTTTACATACTGTGCATCGACTTTCAATGGCACTCTGTATAAAATACCCTCCCTCAGCCTTTGGAGATCATGGTCTGAATGACCATACAACATGATGCTCCATATTCCACTAAACTCAAAGCAGCTTTACCAGAGAGTTTCCTCTCAGGCCTTTGGTTGTATGGATCTCTGTCACTTTCAAATCCTTCTCTTTTTCAGTGGTCAGCTGATGACACTGCCTTTATTTTTCACCTGCAGGAAAGTTGGCATCTCCTTCTCCATCACTCAATTTGTAACAGATGTTATCCTTTTTGGCTAAAATCAGTAACTGTCAGGACTGTAGAATGTGCTTCAAATATTAGGAATGTGGGGGAAGAAAATATATAGAAAGAAATGTTAAAGCTGAAGGTACTTTTCCTCACTCAATTAGAAAGAAAAGTAGAATATTAAGTAAGCACTGAAGAGTGTCACTTTTTAAGTTGTTTTGCTGCTTTTTTCATAGATAAGAGTAACTCTAAGGATACTCTAATTCTGGATCATAAAGGTAGATTGATCCCCAGATATATCAAACATCATATCTGGAATATGATATATTAAGCATCATATCTGGAATATCCCCAGATATATCAAATATCGTATCTGGTATATCTGGAAAAAGCCCTACAAACTATGTTGGCAGAGGCAACTTCCTTAGCCTCACTCTAAGCGTTGTTTTAAATTAATGTTTTCTTTCAAAAATTGTCAAATTTCAGTGCTAAAGTCAACAGTTAACTAATCAGATTGCTTCAGTGTCATTCAGAAAGCAAGTGGACAACAGCCATGCCATAAACTCCATCTCCTGGTTCCCTTGGGATAATGTCCTTGTTCAAACAGTGAGAGAACAGATACAAATACATGTGACTGCCCTGACACTCCTGAAGGAGCAGAGTTGTTTTCAGCAATGTGAATGGACATTAGCATTGCCAGGGATTCAGTTTTTATCCCTGTCTGCTCTGGCTCTCTTTTTGAGTGCTCTAGGATGACAGAACAGCAGCACAAATGGCTCTGGCTGTGCCAGTGTGGCACACCAGCAGTGCCTCGTGTGAGGAAATGGAGACACATAAAACTGCAAATGAAGAGGGAAGCTGCCCTGCCTCTGGAGCCAGCAGCTGCAGTGATGCAACCCCTGCATCTGGTGTCAGAACAGTCCCAGCCTTCCAGTGTCCTCTGCTCTCAGCTACCCATTCCAGTCCCTGGCTCCAGAGTGGCACGGGTGCTCTGAGCAGCAGCCAGCTCTGAGCTGATGGTAAATTGCAGCCAAATTCTGAATAGTTCTTCAGTTGCTCATAACATCACAATATTTGCTGTTATTCTATGCTAGAGGCCTATTTCAATGCTGCTGTTCTGTGCAAACATACATGAGTATGGGATTTTGTGAGTGAAGAATTTATGAAAATATGTGAATCAGTGCCAGTAGGGTTTTGCATTCTGTGTAAAGGTCTGCAATGCTGCTTGACACACACAGAGTGCACTAAACTCTGGGTCATGTAGTCAGGAGGTACCAAAAAATGGCTTTATTAGAAGTAACAGCATCCCCTTAGGTTTCCTTTCAGCACGAGGACTGATGCCCCTGCAATGGTCACATCTGCTTGGGGCCATCCCTGCATGCATGGGAGGAATTGGCAATGCACAAACAGGCAAAATAAGTTCCCCTACCTTGATGGTACAAAATCCTGAAGAGGAAACATCTTACTCAATTTTGTAAGGAAGTTTCTGCATCCTACTGAGTCCAGAACCCTGATCTGTCTCATAAACTCAGGCACCTCTGGTGCCAGGGCTCCACGGGAATCCTTGTTCTGGTGAAGCTGGGCAGTATATTTTGAGGGTGGGACCATACTTAAAACTTTCTTAATGTTGCACTGATTAACACAGACTCTTTGCTTTTTTCTTTTTATTTTCCCAAGTGGAACTTGGGTTCCAGTAGTTTTCTTTGTTTAGCAAAAAGATGTAAAAATTACCTGCTTCCTTGTTTTATGTGCTGTGTATGTAATACAAGGTAGTTTTCATTAAGGAATATCAGAGAATCATAGAATGGCTTGAGTTGGACAGGACCTTAAAAATCATCTGCTTATGAAAAAGCACCAGAGGGCTTAATGTGAAGAGAACAACTTTTTAAAGACATATTGTACTATAAATTCTCATTTCTGTCTTGATCCAAATTAATTTTCAAGTGTAGACAAGCCCTTGGAGCTGCTTGCTAAACTCTGTTTATAAAGTATCTATGGCATCTGGAAGAAAATAACACACTTGGAGACAGGCAATGTTTTCCAAAGCAGCCTAACTGCATATTTTTTCTACTTTGACTTTTACAAAAAATTCTCCGCTACTTGTGCCTAAGTGGACAATACTTTAAACACAGTGAAATGATAGTGACACATCCAAAATGAAAAGCCTTTCCATTAGCACTGCTACACTGAAGACTCTCTACTGCCCCCCAAATATTCTCTGAGTTTATAGAGCCTTACAGACTAAAAATAAATACATTTAATTCCAATCCAGCGGTGCATGTTTGAACCCTGCTTTATGAAATCAATCAGACCAAGTAGGGATACCTGATGGTAGTTACAGAGGCACTTTGAACAGCTGACAGAAATGATTATAAAAAAGCTACAAGAAAAACATGGATTCAAAGCCTCAAAATCATTTATAATGTAAGCCTCAGTTTGCTTTCCCCACAGTGCAACTCAGAATAAATTTGATTAGAGGTGGAATGGCTGGAGAGGGCTCTTACACAAGTTTGTAATACCAGGCACAATCAAGCTTCTAATAGCCTAAGGGATGGCTGTGTTTGAAAGCTAATTTGGATTAATGCAGGGTCTGAATTTAAAGTAGGGCTAGGTATTTCTGAATAACTGCATTCTTATTCCAGAATAAAAGTGTCCACACGTGAAGTTATTCAGAAACAGCTATTTTGGCATAATCTATTTGTATCCGAGCCTGAAATCTCTGCCTGTAGGCTGCTAATGGAGAAACAAAGAATAGTATCAGCTAATAGGATCTCTCACAAAATCTCTTCCTTCCAAAACCTGCAAAAAAAACTTCCCAAAATGTAACACTTTAATTTAACTGTGTATATCTTGATTTTTTTTCCTCAAATGGAAAGTCTTTTTAATTAAGAACAGGATTAGCCCAGACAGCTTAAATGATAACTTCAATGTGCTCATCATTTTGTTAGCCTTGATTAAAAACAAGTCTTTCATTTTCAAGGCTTGTATGCAATATTGACTTTTAAGCATCTTTGGATTTATAGTAAAAAAAGTATGGGAGTTAAGACAGAGGAAGGGCTAATGGTGCTCCACTGATAGAACTGGGCAAAGATTTTGCAGTGAAGCCCTGGAAGAAACTTGGCCATCTCCTTGCCTTTGTATTTTCTGCCAGCATATGAATCCTCAAACATGGGGAATCTGCTTTGGATTTGCAGGTTGGGTTTCAGCACTCTCTGCAAAGTGTAATGTGGGTGTGAGGGGCCTGCCCTGGTGGGTGTGATTTTTGGAAGTGCTGAGTTGCTGCTTCCTCTTGGTATAAGTTGCAAGAGCCTGGTGTGTGAGGCTGGCTGTTGTCATCACTGCTGGATGAAATGCCTCTGCAGGGCAGTGCTCACTGCCACTGGCAGGATGGAACTCAGTGTTTAATTGTCAGGATTTCTGTTCTTTCTCTTTGTTTTGTCATTTGGGCTGATATATTCAAGCTGAACTAAAGTAGGGCAGCATAACAAAAGATCACCCTCCAAATTTGCAGTGTCTGAGCAGGAATGTTTGATAGCAGTTGTAGATAGAAAAGTAGCAAGATATTTGATTTTTTTTTTTAAACACTGGAAATCAAGCCACATCCATTGAAAAATATGGTCACTACACACCAGTAGATTTCAGAATGATCTGTGTATTTCCACTCAGAATAAACAGCAGTAGTATTTAGAAGGCACACTGTGATGCTGCTGGTGTAATGAGCTATTACACTACGGATGGTGCATTTGGGTTGATGGAGTTTGCTCCTGAGCTCCCAAATATGCTCTGAGATGTGCTTGGCCGTGTGTTGCACAGGCATTCAGTGATGCAACCATGTGGAGCCTCCCTGCAATCACACCACCTCGGGAAGGAGTTACTGGCCTGCTGCATCCTCTGCCTCAGTGTCCAATTCTGGAATGTCTTTGGATTGGGAATTGCACCCAGCCCTTGGTTGTGTGCCTTGGTTGTGTCTTGCAGCTATAACACCTGCTTTTCAGCTGTGTCAGCTGCTGCATGTGCCAGATTTATTACCCATGTATTTTCTTTTCCCTTTTTAAGCAAATATATATAAACGTGCTTTATAAATTGCCAATAAATGAACTGTTTTGCATAGGTCTCTGCTATTATCTCCAATCCTGCAAACATTAGGATGGCAGCATTGTTACCTTGAAGACCACCTACTTATTTTGCTAAAATAGTGGCAAAAAATGCATTACAATGCATAGAATAATTTCAAAAGCACATGGAGTCAGCATGGTTGCATTTGTGATACCTGAAAGGGACAATGCTCTGAAATACAGAGAGCAAGGTAGGGTTATACAACACACAATTCCCTGAATGTATCTGTGAACTGACTCTGTAAGTAGAAATAAGTTTCTTTGCCAGCTTCAAGTTTTAATTGTTTCCCTTTTTAAGATTCCATCTACGATTAGATTAGGTTGTTTATCAGGGGTAGGGTATGATGGTTATTTTTGCTTTACCAAAAGCCAATTACATAGGTTGGTTCCAGTCCCTCGCTAAATAGCTTTTTCTTTGGGCATTAATTTTAATGTTTAAATAGCAAGTGCATTTTCTTACAGCTGCATAAAGATATGTATAAGTAGAAGGCTACTTTAGTTGGGAAGATCCAATGCTCAGTGAAGCCTTTCGCATATATAGAATACTGAATATCTAAACCATTATTTAGCATCAGAATCAGTTATGGTTGTCTGACTGATGGACAATCTTTTCCTGACCCAGTCTCTTTGCAAGTGACCTATACTGTCTAGACAGTTGCATATTATTTATACATTCATTTCAGATTTATAGTTCTTTTAACTAAAGTTGAGGATGTTAGTTTGCCAGTGACTCCATATCCATATCAGTGCTTGAAACAGGCTGGAGCAAACCCAGATGTTCAAAACGAGTAATACAGGCCCTCTCCATTGCTGCCCATTGTTTGCCAGTTTGCCCTTCATCACTCCCCCTCTTCACCTCCCTCCCCACCCAAAAAAAGGAGGAACAAAAAAAAAAAAAAAAAAAGGGTCTGACACAGAAGGAAGATTGTGTAAGACCTGCTAATTTCAAAGAGCAGAGATCAATTCAGGTTGATCCTGTTGGGTGATTGGGGAATCGCTGAAGCAGTATTTGCATCCAGTTTTCAAGTCTGAAATGCCAGGGCTGAAATAAAAGGACAGCTCTGCAGAGCTCTTTCCTAAAGGGTGGTAGGAGGGAAGCCACATTAAACCAGCTCTGGATGGGTCATATGGGAGAGAGCATTCCACCTGCAAGAGCCCTCCTTAATGTATGATTTGCTTTTGAAGATCATGTTCTTGACTCCTTTAGGGGTGAGGCAAAGAAGGACCTGGAAAAAAAGGACATGCAGTGCTGCTGGCATTAAATGCAGTTTTTGAGACTTGCAGCTGCTTGCCATGTCCTTGCCACTACTAATGGTATGCGTGTCCTTTCTTTTGAAGATAATGAGATATCATGTGAAATTCACATCTACTTTTAGACTATTCACTCATTTATTAAAATTTTATTATCTGTACTCGTCTAGGCAGCATGATCTTTTTTTTAAGTGTACAGAAATAGAAGCACACACATCTGTGAGTGGCAACAGATTATGTCAGAGAAATATATACTGGGTTGTCTTGAGCACTGGTTCTGCTGGCAAAATTTAGAGCTAGAGGAGCAATAAATCCTCACAACTTCCTCTTTTCTTTTGCAAATGGCTGTTTATTTTAGAAAGGGCATAAGGAATCTGAGAATACTTGTCTTCAACATGTTCCCAACATCTTTTTATGCATGAATAATCACAGTAACAGTTCTAAAGGCATTGTTACCAAATAGCATTGACAAGCAAGACGGGCAAGGCAGAAAGAGGCATGTAAGAGGCTCCAAAAGTCAGAGGAAAGAGAGGGCATGCCAGGAAGTCCATGTAAATACAGGAAAGTGGGTAAAGTACACTGGTGCTTGGGCAGAAGAGCCTGGAGTCTGCGAAGGAGCGTAGGAGAAAAAAAGGAAACTGAAGGCAGTAGATGGACTTAACCTAGAGGAAAAAAAAGGCAGAAATGTATTATTCACCAGCCTCTGGGAACATGTCAACAGAGGCTGAAAATTCATTTTACTGACCATTTTAGAAAGGGTTTTCAAAATTGATCTTTTCCTCCATGCTTGAATTTTGTTGTTTTGTATTGAATTATAAAATGAAGGAAATAATCAAAAAGGAATTAGCAGTTACTGCACACAATCCATTCCAAGTCCTGCTACTCCAGTAGTGTCTTACTCAAATGTGTCTGAAGACTTTCTCATACAAATTGCTTGATTTTCATCTCTCTTAGGAAAAAAATATCCCTCTAATTCTTGATAATTTCACTGAGAAGAATATTCTTGACTCTGGCACTTATATATTTGTAGGAAGTGCAAGGAGATAATAGACTTTTAAACAAAATGTAGTCCCATGCTGTTGATCAGAATTAAGGTGATAGATGAGTAGAAGGTAGTCAATATTAGAGATCTATAAAATTCATTAGGTCTACTTAGGAACTACCTTTGTTGAAAATTTTGAAATGAATAATGTAAAGAAATATCAAATTAACCACTCACTGAAAAAAAGGCTTGAGTTTTAAAAATCATAATCCTAAAAAATACACATTTTCTAGGTAATAGGAGGAAAACGTTTGGACATTTTCCATGCTTGTTACTTGGAGTCCCAGAATCTTTCTGTTTAGCTAATACAGTATAAGATTAATTCTCTCACAGCACATTGCCTGGAGTTCAGTGCACATGTTTACTGATGTGTACAGCTCTCAAATAAGTTTAGTGCTTCTTTCACCCACTGTTAGGAAGTATATTTAAAAGAAATTGCCTTTTATAGATTTAAATTACAAAAGTACTGATATCATGCAAAAAGCACTTCAACTCATGCAAGCATACAAATGTGTAAATCTTAGGGAAAAAGATACCCAGGGCTAATATGAATGTAAATAGGATTAGCTGCTTGAATTAGTGTCTGAAATACAATTTTAAATGCTTACTGCCTGGTTATTCTTACATATATATATATATGTGTGTGTATATATACGTATATGCATATGTGTTTATATATATGTGTGTGTGTATATGTATTTTTTCCCCAGAAATATATTTTACTAGTACTTGAAAAAAATAGGCTTTTTTTCTAAACTGGAAGACTTTTAAAGAGATTACTTAATGACAGCTGTGCTAGTGGCGGAATCTAATATGTTATTATATATAGAAGGTTTATATTTGTTGTTATATGAAATATTAACACAAAATGAGGGCAGACTTCCATCCTTCACATATCCACCCAAATGCAGCAGTAATTTTAGACCCAGTATTCTCACTGAATCATGAACAATGACAGCCACCAGATTCTCTATAAGCCTATGAAAAGAACAATTTTCAGTTAATGGTACCACTAAAGCTGCATAAATCAACATACGCAGCATTTCATTAGAGATTTCAGTCCCCTATGTCATGGCTTCTGCAGCAAAGCAAGTCCTTTTAGCAGCCTTAGTGGTAGTAAAGAGAATTTAGTTTTGTTATTACTAATGTTAAACTGATAAAGGCATGAGGGCCATAAGAAGCCTAAAAAAATTAATTTATCTGACACACTCTTGACCTTGAAGTAGGGTGAATGCCTAAGGAATAGGGCAGATTTTGTGTTTCTCAAAACGTTTAATCTTCTTGCTCTTTTTCTGCTTGCTAATAGAAATGATAATCCTTTTTCCAGCAATAACCATATATACCTGTGAATTGTTTAGTTTAAGTGACAGCTAAAAAGCGATAATGTCATTTTCTCTCCTGTGTGTAGTAAATATGTTAGAATGATGCCATAATAATTGTACATGAGCTTGTAGAGAAGAAAGAGTCCTAATTTGCTCTGTCAAAGTGGGCAAGCAGTTGTCAAATGACACAACATTGCGTACCTGGAATGTGATGTCAGACTGATAATTGCTCAAGCAGAAAAGTTTGTTTTTTTAAAAATATCAGCTTTCTCAGAGTGTGCTGTTGTGCACAGGGGCCTGTGAAGAATGGTGCTGTGGTTCCTGCTAGGCAAGCGTATTGCTATGGGCTGTGTGTAGAACATGGGAAATCAAAATTAATTAAAACAATTTGGCAAAAGTTAAACCCCCTGTTTTCAGTTAGATGTGATTCGTTTTAATGTTTTTTTTTTAAAGTAAAACACTTCAACTTTTTTGTTTGGTGAGAATATTTTTCCTTTACAAAGCTGTTTCATTGATGTATAAACCTCCAGGCCCTTCCCAATGCTTTTCAAATCACTGCAGCATGGAAAGGCAGTGGGAGCACCCCAGTGACACCAGAATGGGGGTCCCCATGCACACACACATGGCTCCAGCAAGCAGGACTTGCCCTTCGTTGTGGGCTACAACCTTCCTTCTGTCTCAGGTCCATTTTTTCTGGGTAGTGCACCCCATTGTAAATAGATCAATTGCCAGCATTATGTAACATAAAGAAAGAGAGCTCATTACATCATTTTTTCATAATTATACAAAAATAAAATGAGTGCATAAACAAGACCAGAAAAGAGCTCTGAGTGTTTACAGAAATAAAAATAAATGAGTGTGTTTTTTGAATTAATATTTTCAAATGTTCAGGTTGAATTAATTTGAGAAATATGAATATGTATTGGTAGTGTTAATTCTTTGGGGTTTTGAAAATTCTTACAACCACATAATTAAATGAGTGCCTTTAGAAATACTGATAAAACCCATTGCCATTCAAATATCCATACAAGACAACAGGGGCTGTAAGCTGTAGGCTTTAGAGATTAGTTTGGCCATGGGCCAGTATTTATCACAACATTTCCATCTTAGAAGATAAAATTTAATCATTTTTATTTAAATATAAATCAAAATTAATGCAGGTTTAAAAAAAAAAGGAGTGTATAACCTAATCACAATATCTTTATTTTAGAGATGCTTGCCTCTATTGTTTCTATTCAAAGGAGCAATTCTGTCTTTGTTGTGCTGCTCTTCCTTCAGCAGTTTTTTTCTTCTACAAGGGTGCAAAAGGAAGGGGCGGTTGACCCAAATACAGTCCTATCTCCTAATTTTGCCAAGATCAAAGGCATTTCTAGCGTTTTATGTGCTGCCTATTGGTGAAGTCTAAAAAAAATACAGTGTTTAGGCATGTCTCCACTTCCCAGACGCAAACAGAGCCAGCCCAGAACGAGTGCTTCATTCTGTCAGTGCCTTCTCCCCTGGCAGGGCTCGTTCCCTGCCTGCACACCCTCGTGGGGTGTGCAAGAGGAACACGTGCCCCAGGTGCAGGGAGTTCTGCTGAACTTGTGCTGAACATGAGTATTCATTTATTCTTTTACTTATGTGGAAAAGATATATAATAGACTGATAGTTTCGAGATTAATTTTGAAAAAAAAAAATTAAAATCAGCTGTCTGTTTTTGCTGTGAGATTATGGCCAGCATGCTCAGGGGGCAGCAGGAATTTTTGGAGGATGTGGCTGTATTCATACAGGTAGCTGGATGAAGGGGAGTGCTCCTCTTACATAACAGAAAAGTAAATGCTTGGGTGTTATTTGCAGCAGTCAAATATTGAAGCTTTCTCAACTTCACATGCATGTTATACCCACCTGGGGAACAGCACATGGTCAGTTTGCTATTTTTCCACCACCACATTGCAGTTCTCCTGGTGTTACACTGATTTTTACAGTTCTGATATTAGAAATGAACTGTCCTATCTCTGTTTTGTTTCCTTGGGGTGGTGATATGGCTTTGTAGAGCAAATACAACATTTTTTTTTTTTAAATGAGCTAGTGAAATGGTGTTTGTTAAAGCGTGCTTAAATCAATTGTGAGCAAAGCCTGGTTGTCCTCACCTCTTGCTCCAAATTACAAAATGCAATGAGGAAGAGCATTTCACAACACAGGAGAGTTGAGGAAACCTCCAACCAGCTTGCTGGGATTGTTCTGGTAATGCTAATTCTGCTAACAAACAACGTGCAGCTTGTGTAGGGATCAGTGGGAACACTGCCTCAGGATCCCTGCTTACTCCATACCTTCAGATTGAGCAAGTGATCACTGTGATTTCCTACACAGAAGCTTTAAAAGCAGCTTTTTATATCAGGCTTTGATATGAATGTGTATACATGTGAAAAATGTTAAGTGGATATCTAATTATATGTTAATATCTTCTGTAGTGGGGGACTCCTCATGTTGGGTAACAAAAAAACAAAGCTGGTCCTGCAGTACCTATCTTTCATCAGCTAAAGATGACTGCTAGAAACTTTCTCTGTGAGAAGGAAATAGAACTGTTCTTCTTTCTTTGTGATATTTCTTGTATAAGGAAGGCAGACTGTTTCTAACTTTTAATGCAAAAGCAAGTTCAGTGCTATTCAGTGCTCAGCTTCATATTGTAATAACACTAACATCTGGAAAATGTGAACTGTATGTGATTTTTTGTAGTCAGAGTTTTCTTCTGTACGTGTCTGCTTACTTGTTTTGCTTCTTCAGGAGAATATCCAGGTCATCTAATGGAAAAAGATCAATTATTTAGGAAATTGTTAGGCTCCTTAATACTGGTACTATATATTTATATATTAAATGTATAATGTATATGCATAGGTACACATGTAATGTATACACATAGGTACACATAGAATGTCAGGCATTATTTACATATCACAGCACCATCTGCTTAAATGACTGGATAATTCATACCTTCCACTCTCTCCTGTTTCTTCATAAATAGGGCCAAATTCAAAGTGGAACTGAAGGTGGATCTATTTCTTCAGCTTCAATGGATTTCAGTGCTTGTTTAGCAGCAGCTCTTGAATACTAAAAGGTGGTTGCTGAGCTCAGGATTCTTCACCTAAGGCTATGTTGGTATTAGTTGTTCTAACCCGTTAGCAATTCAGAATAAGTGGGGCACTTCATTAGCTCCAGTTAAAGACAAAACAAAAATGTTTATTTAAACTGGCAGATCTTAAAGCTGTGTTTCTTTCACACCATATAGGAGATTTCCCAAAAGTTTTCCCTTGGGGTTATCTTTAAAAACCAACATTTTTTCAGGTGCTCTACAAACTCTGACTAGCTTGCTGTAGCCCCTTCCTCTCTTTTAACCCACAGTGTGTGCTCACATTGTGTCCAAAAAACTTTCATTACATGGCATTTATTTCTCAGACTTCCTGGGGGCAATATCCTACTATACAAGTATATTTCACTCACCATCAAGTGAGGTTAATTTCCAGTTAAATACTGATATCAGTATAAACCAGGAGCTCAGAATGGCACTTTGTTCATCTTGTTACTGAATTTTGTACATTGTGTTCTCCCTGTTGTTAAACAGAGAGTGACCCTTGTGAAAACAGCAAGCAAGTAGGGTCAGATTAGGTAAGTTTCTTTTTGGTGATGTTTATCCATGACATCCCTGTTTGAACTGTATTTGTAGGTACCTCACCTTGGCACCAAGATGTGGGATTCTTTATACATATCAAGACTGGCTTTGAGAAGAAGTTGCCCTTTATGAAACATTTTGTGGCCAAATAGTGACTTTGAGGGAGAGCAGGAGACTGAGAAGCTTATGAAGTAAAGCCAAGCAGAAATATTCCATGGAAAGATTGCCTCTTCCCTTGGACAGGCGAGGGGCTGATAGCTGGTTGGTCAGTGACTGAGAAACTCTTGAAACTTGGGGACTGTTCCTGTTTGAAGGTCCCAATGCTGTCAGCAGAAGCTCACTGAGGAGAAGGGGCTGCCTGTAAGTATGAGAACTCTCAAAATTGAGTGCAAGACAGAAACAAGGCATGTGTAGTTGGAAGGACATACCTAGTTCAGGGAATGTGGGATGAAAGTGGTGATTTGTTTTGCTGTTTTGTTTTTCCCTGATAGACTGACTTTAGCATCCTGAAAACAAAATTCTGGGCTATATTCTTTGATGCCTGTCAAAGATTAATCAGTCAATATGCTTGTGTTTCAACATATTGTAAAATGAGGTGCTCCATCAAGGCTGGAAATAGCTGCTGTTTAAACAGCTCCAGCATCCTGCTGTTTGATTCTCAGATAACAATGTTGTGGGATTTTAGAAAAGCCTTTGCCTATCAGGTTAACCAGAGAGTGTAGTTTAAAGGAGCAAATTAGTATCTTAAACTGCTATGGATGTGGGAAAATATATTTGTATTTTAGACAACCAAGCCATAAGAGTATATGAAAAGTGACCAATTCTTCTGTATGTGATTTGCATTGAATGTAAGGAAGTCACTTGCAAACTTTGCTGCCTGTTTCATGCCTCATGCTGCACTGAGGCCCCAGTTCAGTGCCTTGTCCTGTCAGGTACATTGGGGGAATTGTAGCATTGTGTACATCATTGATTTCTTTTTGATCTTGAGGCACTCTTCAGGGGTGTTACTTCTTATGCAGTTGCCAGTCAGCAAACAGACAACACATAGGCAATGGTTCCACACGTGGTCTTGGATCAGCTGCTGAAGTTGGTAAAGAGTCAGTACAAATGTTCACAGCAGCACCTTGGTTTTTCTTTATTCTTAGAAAACACTGCTGATTCAAAGGAGCTGCTGTATGGATAGAGGTGTGAGGAAGATTTATGTTGTAAACACTCTTTTGATGACAATTGCTAAATTACTGTTTCTATACCCCACCAAGATGTGTGTGAAGTCTTGTGTGTCTGCAAGTCTAAGCATGTATGTGTATTTGTGGATATGTTCCATGTCTAAGGATGTACTGAAATATTCAAGTTCGAAATGAAAAATAGGAAAACACAGATTTCATGTTTCTGATCCTTTGGGGGTACACTGTGGTCACATTTAGATTTTTGCTCAGAGGATTAGGATTTTTTCCTTTTTTTTTTTTTTTAAACAAACACCTCCCACCCCTTCAAAACCAAACCAAAACAAAAAACTCTTATCTAATCACATGCTTCCAGGAACTGGGCTTTTAAATTAAACCCTAGCTATCTCCAGATTTGTCCTAAGATCACAGTTGCCAGCAGCACCAGGTGGTGTTGTAGCAATCAACATTATTATTAAAAAAATATTGGCCAGAACATACACAGAAATGTACTGAATGGTAATAAAAAAGTGAATAATAGTTTGAATGCTTTTCAGCTGTTCAATAAGGCAAACAGATGTAGTAATGCATACTTGAGAGCATGCCATGTACTTTAATCAGAGAAGTTTAGAGTATCATTTCATCATGGACAAAAAGAAAGAGACAGAATAATAGGTTTATTTCAAAAGGCAAAACTTTAAGGAGGAGAGCAAGAACTTCCCTGAATTTTGTATCAGACCGAGTGGGATACATTACACTTGACTGGAGAAGACCTACTGCACCAAGCTAAGCAGTTTCATGAAACAGTCACGAGATGCAGTTAAATAAAAGGCTTTTTAGAAGCTGCCAGACTGTTAAAGACACATAGTGCTGGAGTGTTTGAGCAAGCAAGAATGCAAATGTTAATGAAAGATGACATGTGTAATAGAAAGTGCTTTGTAAATTTTCATATGGCATCAAAACCTGTGAGGCAACCTGGTTGAAATGTAAGTGAGCATAGCTTGGAACTGCTGCAAATGTTGAAGTTTTGGTGTGAGAAATCATAACTGACTTAGTTTCAGTCAAATGAGAATGCAAAAAACAAAAAAAAAAAAAAAGCAAAAGCACCTAAATCCTTGTGTTAAGACATAGGGACTATCACTGTTTTGGTAGAGAAGTAAAGAAAAATTCAGGGAAAGGATTTGCTGGAATTGCAACTATTTGTACAGATAAATAACAAGTAAATAAATACAAGGAAATATCTTCTTGCATGTGTTAATTTTACATAGTCATTGTTATCAGTAGCAGCCTTCCAGCATTGTTTTAGAGGCCTGGGGTCCCAAGTGGGAGGAGTTTGTGGCACTGCACAGAAAGAATTCTGTCTGAAGAGTGGTTGGGCTGGAGCTCTCTCAGGTCCCTTCTGCATTTTGCTTGTCACTGTGTTTCTCACCCTCCCTGGCTTTTTGTTTTCATCCCGAGCTCTTCCTCAGCCAGTCCCACAATCCCTGAGCCTGTCCTGTGCCCCTCCCTCCTTCCTCTGTGTGCTCCTCTGAGATGTGTGTCACCTGGCTTTGCTGTTTCTGATTTGGTGACTTTTCCTGGCCATGTTTCAAGGGCAGAATCCCACAGGTTCTCTCCTTCCATGGCTGGGGTGAGGCTGGGGTCTGGTTGATGAGTTACCAAGCTGTGTTATTGCTGCCCCATCTTCTCCCAGCAGTGGGAAGGGATAAGGACAGCTGTGGACAGGCTCCCAAGAGCCTAAAGCCTCTAATGATTCTGCAGGATTCTAGCAAACTAGAATTCATGGTGTACCAAGCCTGGATAAGACTTTAAGCCACCCACTGAAGCTTCAGAGTTGTTTGTGGCTGCTTGGTTTCCCTTTTCTTCTCAGAACAATGTGGTGCTGTATGTTCTGAGATCAGGGGCAAAGAGCTGTGACAAAAGGACAAACAGCTTGAAATCCGTGGAATAGCTTGGGGTAGGTTGATAGCATGCTTGCAATGAGAATATTGCCCCTGAATGACAGCAGAAATGCAAATACTGACAAAGGTATCTTCAACCACACACTTAAGATTTCATTCCAGGTGTTTGCTTACCCAGATGTGCAGTATTTGTAGCAATGAAGTCCAGTGCACTCTAACCCCATACAGAATTTTCAGAAAATACAGGAGGCAGTAACATAGTTTTAATAACAAGTTTTTACATATTTAGTTGCCTAGAAAAGCTATGTACTTCCCATGGCAGTTAAATACATATCCAGGAAATGCTCCTGTAATTCTACCTGCAAGAGAAAAAAATCTCAAAGTTAATACCAATAAACCACAGATGTTGCCTTTTAACCATCATTATCCTCATTCCCTGGAAAGGGATGAGTTCAGGCTGAAGCATCAGCACTGATTTTCTGCCCTGACTTTAAATTCCTGTACATTTTGAATTTGTCATACGTTTAGCATTACTTCAATGCATTTCTTGTGTGTGGCTGAATACAAAGAGCAGGAGGTCATGAGAGGCATCACCTTGTTTTATCCAGAGGTCAAAGCTAAGAGAGTGTCAGTTTCCATTTTAGGCTTTTGTGGCATAGTTGACATTATATATACTCTTAGGTATGCAATGCAAATCACATTCCTGCAAGCTAATTATAGGATAAATGTAGCCACTTAACTAGGCAGCAGGCATGTCATCTCAGCATGGAGCTATCATATTATGTACATTTGCTGTCTCCTGTATAATTAACAGGATAAAAATATTACTGCCAGATACCATAAAAAAAATTAACACTATCTTAATTGTCTTTTCAGCTCAGGTATAGCCTATTACCATTTCAAAAAAGACCTTCCCTAATACACTAGAATTTTAAACTTCATTTGCTGAAGATGCCATTAATCCCTTTTCACACTTTGATCTGCCATTGTGATACCTTTGGACTTTGACTTCTCTGTTTTGCTTTTGAACTCTCCTTAAAAACTATTACTGAGATTTAGTGGCTTAAAATTTGAGGTTGCTCAGGACTCTGTGTTTGATTTTTAAAAACTTAGTGACAGTGCCTTTGGGTCTCCATAACAGAGATGTGTGCAGCCTGCAATAAGCTTTTGTGTAGGGTGCCTTGCTTCTGAGCTTTGGACATCGTTCTTGTTTAATCCAAATTTTCTCTGTTTCTAATCTCTCATTTTTAATGTGTATCCTACAGCATTCATTGCTGTCTTGTACGTGGCTATGAATGAGTGGAGTCTTTGAAAGTTTAATCCTAATTCTTACTAGAATATGCCTTCATCAGTATTTGTGTAATATTTTGAAAAGTGGCTGATCCCTCTTCCTCCTTGTAAAATTGCTGTAATCCCCCCGTGATCTGAACACCACATCACTGCTGATGTCATCTGCATTTTGTAACTCATTTTCTGAAACTGCATTGGGAATCTCAAGATTCTGAATGCTGCTTTTGCCACTTGAAATTGATTATATGATGGCTCACACTCAGAAAATACTTAGAATACATGTTTTTTTTCAGGTTTTTTGGTGAATAATTAAAGCTGAAGACTTCCATTAATGTAACAAATTGCTCTGGAATTCCTTGCCACAGCAGTTTTCAAATTGCTCCTAGAAAACACACCTGTGCTACAGACATGTAAAACCCAGTGACTGGAGAAAAGATTGAGATAAACACAGCACCATTTAATCTGGCAAGGCTCTCTCAGTTATTTCTGTTGCAGTAAGTCTATAGGAACCTTAGGTAGTTCTTGCATATTTACTTAAATGTTGACATCAGTAATGACACACATGGCTAACAGATTGTCCACATGTTTTCCTCCCTGGATGACATCTTCCTACTCCATCAGGACTCAAAGTCTGATTGTGGAGGCTGTTGATTGATAGCTTAGAGCACATGAGGTTTGGGGAAAACACAAGAATGACAGTTTATATAAATATCCTAATATGGCACTTTTTTCTAGGTTTACCCTAACTTTTATTTTTCTCTGACCTAGAAATGATTTTTAGGTGTACAGAAACCCACAGATACTTTAGAAATACAGTTGACTCACTCAGACATCTTGTTAGCATTTTGTACTTAATTGCTTCTTTCTCTGCTTACCCGGGGGGAATTGTACATGCCAAGATGGAGCTCTACTAGATCTAATAAGAGTAAAAAACAAAAGGAAATAATGACTAGTCTTCCAAATCATCCTAAGTGGTCCAGGAGACGAGAGGGAGTGCTTTTTCCTGGCAGCAAAACCCCAAAACATGTAACTGGCTCATCCAATGTCTCTTAGATTTTCAGATTAGGAATGGTATTTTTATTACACTCCATCTTTCTTCATAAAGAGCCCATTTTAAGCGCTGCATAAGCTACTTGTGGAAAAAGTAGCTACTATCTATAGAAGTCATTTTAAAAGGAATATTGTTACCCCTGAAAGTGTTGCTGCTTTGTGTAAGCCTCTGGAAAAAGGAAGATAGCTTTATGACAGCCTCTTTTTTCTGTGAAGACCAAAGGGCAGCCTAATATTATATGTACGGATGCAGCTTTAATAGCAAATTGCCAAAAGGATTCTTTAGAAAATAAGAGACCTTCAAGAAGATGTTTGCATATTTACATATAAATCCACAGAGGGATATATGAATATGCCTTGCTGATACCTGTCTTGCTAAAGCTCTGGAAGGGAGTAATAGTATTTTTTTCATGCTGAGCTACTCACACACAGAAGTGATTAGTGAATTTCCAGATATATGGAGGAGGCTCAAAATGGTCATGTAAAGGATATTTTTCCCAGGACCAAAGGGAAGTCTTGGCCCTCCAACTCCTGCAAATGTAGTTATTTTTCATAAAGGGTTATGCACTGGAATTTTTGCCCTGTATTGAAGACAGAAAGCAAGTGTTTCTTCCTTTTGTCAGTAGAATTGAAACAAAGCAAAAATTTGGAGTTATAGTATTTTATACTTGCACGTCCTAAAATAAACAATAATTTAAAAAATATTCAGACAACTACATTCTCCTATGTAGCCCTTTCAACACTCCTGTCTACAAAATTTTCTGCTAATTTTGGTGATAATGGCAAAACTAATCTCTGGAGACAAAAATTAATAATTCTGAACCTGAGCAACCAACTACTCAGACTAGAGTAATTTTAAAAAGCAGGACAGTGTCAAGAGTGTTTCTCCAGACCATTTACAGTCACTCTGCCTCCTGACTTTCATGCTGCCGAATTGGAAGATTTGGTTGCAGCATTTCCAGGGCTCTCAGACCGGAGCTGTCATGACATTCCCTCACTTGAGGCACATTCTTCCTCTTTCATTTCACTGAATACATTAGAGGGTTTTTAAAGGACAGAGCAACGTTAATCGTAATAGCCTTAGGTCTGAGACTCCATGCTGTTGGCTGATAAAACCAGCCTGTCTCCTTCCACACCCAGAACATTTATTCACTTTACTGGCTTTATCTTCCCCAACATCCTCGGTGATTTATCCTTTTAATCTCTCCAAATCAGTTATAGCTACTATTCTTTTAACTATGGCTAAGTGTTGGAAAATTCTTTTTGAATGGATGCAGTTCTAGAAAGGTTTTTCCAATCAGTTGTGTGATGTCTTGTTCTCAGGATTAAAAAATGACCTTGCCTGGAGTACATTAGCAGATTAAAGCACAGCTCTTGGTGCTCCAGGGAGCTGACAGTGGTGCCCAGCTCCTCATTCAGCAGTTGTGGGGAGACTTCCTCAGTTTAACCCACAGGTCTGAGGAGCAATCTTTTCCTTGGCTGGGCTTGCAGGGCAAGGCAGGAGGAAAGTGACAGTGCTGCTCTGAGCACTCAGCTTTCAGCAGCAGATGCCGTCACTGGGGCTTGTGCAGATGTTTCTGAAGACATGGGCTCTGTTTGACTCTGCCTTGCCAAGAATCAACCCAAATCCCTGGGGAGTTGGGATTCGTTTGCTTGGGGTTTTGTCTTCCAGAGGCTTGTAGTGACATCTGAGTATATTTTCTAAATTCATAGAAAATGTTCCTGGTTTATGGGTAGAAGTTCCCTTGGTATAGCCTGAAGGTGTTCTCAAAGCACTTGGAGGAGCCTGTAAACTGCAAAGAATTAAATGGAGCTCTGCCCACAGGGGCACTTTGGCTTGGTACCCCAGAACTTTTACAGACAGAGATGCTCGTTGTTCTGGACATCAGGAAAGTCCAGACATGAACTTAGAGATTTCTATTTTATTCATCTGTGGTTGAACTTCCTACTCCTCAGGCAGAGCCATATGATGGAACAACAAATTATGCAAAAGCCAAATGTATTTTCTTTCAGGAGGTGTATAGACCATTTAGTCAGCTACTTTTACTGCTTGGTCCTGTAATCGAGGCTTCTCCCTGTGTTTTTATGAGAGATGGATCTTGCTTCCATTGCAGCAACACTCAAATAGCAGTATTATTGTGATAAATGCATTTTTGGTACCTCTTCAATTAATTTTACACAATCTGAAGTGGTCATTTACATTTTAAAACCTATCCTATACATTTTTGTAAAGGAAGCTAGATAGGCTTAATCCAGCTCTGGTGACCCCAAAAGGAGTGACAAGCCATGCTTTATTAGTCATGACTACGAGCAGGGTTCTTTCTTATCATGACTTCTAACTGTCTGGTACAATGAAGATTTACAGAAATACATGATCTGCTAATCCTCTGTGTTTAAAGGAAGAGTACAGGGATTATGTGGTCATTTTCTTACTGTCATGACCAGGTATCATGGTGGGGGTTATGACAGTTGATTTTTGGAACATCTTTGGAAACACTGGAAGCTGTTTTAATAGCACCTTAGCTGTGAATTAAGCTGTCATCACTCAGTGATCACTCGTGTCTTATGGCTATTTTCCAGACAGTCTGGTCTGCCTGTAGATAAGAATGCTCAGCTCTTCATTTTGATGAGGGCTGTGTGTTAGAAAGTGTGATCAGAATTAGTAGGGAAATGGCATCAGGGAGATGGTTTGAGAACAGAGAATTATAAAACTCTCTCACTATTCCAAAAGAAGCTCCCATGTTGGTATTTTTTTTTCAAATGTTTTGTTGCTTAGGCTGTACAGATTCAATAACTCCTTTCTTCCTCAGGTGATTTCTAAGATACTTATGTAACGTGAAGAACAGACATTTCCAGTATCTGTTGTTTTAAATGCTCACCACTAAATAAACATATAAGGTTCTGTGATAATTTAAGAAGAATGAAGGTAGTGGCTGCCAATGTACAGATTTCTGGAATCAGATAAGGCTTTTTGGTTCGATTTTGTTTTGGGTAACCTCAGTGCTTTGATGTCAGCTGAATGAGAACCAATAGCCTCACTTGAAACTGTTTCATCACAGCCATTTCCTTCTGCCTGATGTTCACATTGCAGATACCTTCTCAATTCTTAGCATTTCTTCTAGCAGCAGAACTGCAAACCACTGTGAGTAGCTATTGACACTACATTGTTGGACTTTGTATCTCTTGGCAAGCCTTTGAAGCATCATGTGGTTAGAAATGAAATATACTGGTACCAAATGTTACTCATTTACCATTATTAATATTGCAAGTCACAAGGACACAGAGGATTTAGGAACTGGCCAGTGGAGGTGGAAGGAAGAGAAGCTTTAAAAGACAGGAAAATAACTAAGTAGTCATAAGTGTGTCTCATATACCTCAGGGTGTATAGATAGAGGTGGGGTTGAGGCTGTGCCACCTTCATTAGCATCAGTGAAGAGGGGGCACGGCTCAAACTCATTGCAGCATCAGGAGAGCCCTGGCAGGAGGGTGACCTGTGACCTGCTGAGCTCTGTGGGCCCATTCCCATCAAGGGTGTTGTGTGTTGGGATCTGCTTTGCTCCTCACTTATGGCAGTGGCAATGACAGAGATGTGTTCCTCAGCCCACCCAATTAAAAAGGGTTTTATTGCATGCAGCAGCTATATAGACTGATTTCCAGCATAGAAGAGTGGCAGTACCATGCCTCAGATGATATTACTGAACACTTTTTTGGGTTAGGTAGAGGAATGGACACCACTGGTTCAGTCTTAGACATGCCTTCTTTTTCTCACTTCACAAAGCATAAAATTGAAGTGAATGCTCAGGCCCAATTTAACTTAAACCTGACATAAAAATCAGTAAAAAGTAGGGAAAAGTTGCTTAGTGAAAACTGGATGGGTTTTGGTTTTTTGTTTTGCTATGTTTGTTTTGTGTTTGGGTGTTTTTTTTAATCATGTTAAAATGCAGCAAACTGGTTGAAGCAGTATTTTTGCAAAATACCAAGGCCAGTTGAAGTATGTGGAAGGGGAATTGATTTCATCTGGCAGAAAGTTATTTTGTTTTTTGTTCAGATACACAAAATAATTGCCATTTATGTTTTGATTCATTGTTGATTCCTAGATATTCACTCTGGAGTAATTCTGATTTGCTCCTTTATAAATGTTACAAGAGTGGGTAATTAAATGTTATTTTGTGACCTTTATGTGCCTTAAGGAAAAAGACTTGATTATCTTATCTCATATCACTTTTGGGCCTTCATAGCTGTCTAACTTGAATAATAACCTGCAACTTGGTGCACTGGATCAGTGCCTGCTCCATTAAATGGAAGGCCTGGCTAAAAATGTACCATGAAACCAGATTCTCAGACTAGTGCTGTATCATGTATACATTATGTCCATTCCCATACAGATCCCCTTTTCATATTGTATTCATTGCTGTGAATAATAACATGAAAGTGCTTATATATCCAATGAACTCTTTCTATCTCCTTCAGTACAGATTTTGAACTAGAAGCAGTTTATAAATTCATGTTTAATTACTGTAATTTTTAACAAGCTACTTGCTCCTTCAGAGTTGAATTCTAAAAATGCAGATTCTTCACCTACACATTTTGGCAAGGAATTGTGATAGATTCTCGTAACAGATGAGCATAAGAAACACCTTTGTTTTTGTTGTATCAAAGATGTTTATTCTGAAATTCTCCTTGTTGCTTTTTTGGGAAATTGGTGTCAAAAATTAACTTCTGCTAATTGTAGCAACTCTAAATCACAGAAACTGAATGCATGTTTCCTATATATTGCCAAAATATGCCTCATGCATAACAAAGATAAGTCAGTGCAAAAAATACATAATGCATATCCTTTCCATATAGAAGGTGACAGGCTTTCACTGAGACAGTCTTGTCTTGGGTGAATTAGACATTTTTAATTATACACAATAGGCTTCAAATACTAACATCAGTATATTTGTAGGAAAGGCACAATTCTCATGTGTACAAAAGCCAGTTTACACGCTGTTCTTTTCATGCATTTGTTTGCAAAAGGTGTCTCAGATTGGGTTGAACTATAACTTGGCTTTACTTTTTCTGGGGTTATGCACATGTTTGCAGGTAATGTGAATCAGGTTGTGGATTTATAGAGCAAAGCAGTTGGAGCTGTGGTCACTGAGTCTATGCTCTACATTTCTGTGGGTTCCTGCTTGTCCTGTGGACTGAGTGCCCATGGGCTGGAGAGCATTAAGGGTGATGCTGTGAGGAATCTTCTGGCTTAATTTCATCCAAAAGTGATCTGGCTCACACAACTCTGTGACATGATCCTGCACGTGGACTGGTCAGCTCCTAAAGCACACTGGGGATTTGAGAAGTTTGTATCCATGCATAAAATTCCTGAGGGTACTAAAATTTTACATAGTGTGTTGCTGGTGACATTTTTGAAAAAAAGAAATGTGGCTTTTATTTCTGTGTGTGACAGAGCCTGTGACATCATCTGTTGACAAGACAGA
This sequence comes from Toxostoma redivivum, assembly GCA_013397375.1. Classification (NCBI taxonomy): domain Eukaryota; kingdom Metazoa; phylum Chordata; class Aves; order Passeriformes; family Mimidae; genus Toxostoma; species Toxostoma redivivum. The sequence continues at coordinate 766,693 of VXBI01013933.1, forward strand.
GTGTAACCATCAGATATTGGTGGAGCCTGCTGAGGGGACTGCTTTAAGAACAGTTTCCTAGTGTTGGCCTCTTCCAGTTATGTCACCTCCAGTACTCACCTTCTATGTCACCTTAGGTTCAGTATCAAGTATTCTCCAGCATGTGGTCAGAACAGAAGATTTTAGGGTTAATACCCTCAGAAGACAAGCATCAAAATAGTTGTGGAGTTAAGGTTGTTACATACAAGGAGTCAGATATGACAGTTCCTCAGCTAATTTATGCTAATGTCTGTGCATTGCCCACAGCAGAGCTATGAGGATTTATTTCAGCTGGAGACTTGGCCCACACATCCAAGCTATTCTTGAATAATGTGGCACTAATAACCAGGGTTTATATAATTATTTTCGAATGCATGAGGTAGACTTTTAGCTCAAATGCTTGTAGAAAGTGGTCTGCCAGTGCACTGTTCTGCACTGGTGCTGATTACTGTGAGCACCACTGGTGACCCAGGCAGTGCCCAGCTCTGCCCTGACTCTGCATGCACAGAGCTTGAGGTGTGAAAGTGGGGCTCAGATCTCCTTACAGGCTCTGTGGCTGGGAGATGGGTGAACATTAGCTGTGGTTCAAGCTCTGTTTTTTCACTAATGTAAGGTCAGACACTTGCTCAAAATGACTTTCAGAAACTTTTCCTCGTGTGTGATGAGGCTTGGTGGTAGTTTTGCTTACTGAGTTCTTTAGTCTACAGATATTTCTGTAATTAAAAAAAAAATAATCTATGGGGATGGGGACATGATCAAGTTAATCTGTTACTTCTGCTACTTGCTAGAAAAATTATATCCTATTAATGAGTACAGAATTTGTGCAAGTCACTCCTAAAACAAGCTCTGTATGTGTCAAGGGTTGACTATTTCAAGGGTTTTACCCAACCAGCTCAGCAGTTTTTTCAGTTTTACCCAACTGCTGAGCAGTTTTTGGTTTATCAGTGTGTTGGCTTTTTTTTAGTGAGGGATGTGGGGTAGAATTTATCTCTGAGGATGATACAGAAATCTGGGCCAGATTTTGGATTTATCAAAGATGTTATTCTTAAAGTAAGCATAGGAAAGCCTGGTCTTTAAAGTTCACACCTCCAATTTTCCAAGATGAAGCACTGATACAGGGATTAACGTAGCATTTAGACTTAAAAGTATTTGCAATATGAGCAATTTCTGTCAAAATGCAGATTTCAACCTTGGTAAATCTCTCATCTCACTTCTGTGATGTAATCAAGGCTTTAATTTTCAAATTTCTGACATCTTATTTAAATATGTGTGCTCATTTTTTTCCTAGTCATGAAATCCTGAAGGTTGTGGGTTGTCGGTTTTTTTTCCAGATTTTCACACTCTTCCTATTTCTTCTCATTAGTGACTAGAAGTTTGATCACATTTTTTAACATATTCTCTTAATTGAAATAAAACCTAAGTAATTAGCTGGATAGAGATGTTGACTTGGCCCAAGAGTTTGGTAAACAATCCCAATTACCAGGACTTCTTTACACTTATGGCAATTTATAAAAGGTTTTGTAACTTTTTTAATGAAACCACATAAACTGATTCTGCACCTAAGAATACTGTATCATGGCACATCTAAAGTAAAAAAGAACTGTGGTCTAAGTATATGTTCCATTTAAGGAGCCTTTGTGTGCGTAGTTTGCAGATATTTCACTGTATTACTTTTTTTTTTCCCTTCAGAATTAGGGGTGCCTAAAGAAATTAAGAGAAGGCAACTTTGTTTTTCATGCTTAGCCTTGAACTTGCAGGTCATCATTACAGGGATGGCTGTGTGACAGGTATTCAGAGTATGTACCCTCTGCTCAATCTTCTCCAGTCACTTCCTTTTGGGCGGTGCAAGTATGTTAGAGTATGGAGAAATCTACGATCTAAGCCTTACATTTTCTTCTAAGGTTAAAATTTCTTTGCAGCTGCCAGTATTTCTTATTGTTTCTCTTTCTGTTTGACGTGGTTTCCCAGGGACTTGCTTGGGTCTTGAGGTAGAATAGATTCAGATTAAGGTTGGATTTGTTCTAATAGAATGTGCAGAAACATAATTTGTGACAGTTTCTGTCTTAAAGATTTATCAGCCCCATTAACTGCTTATGCTCACTGACACAACCATCTCAAGCACTTAGAGACAAGGGGCTGCTGGTAAGGTTTGAAGGACTCTGGGTTACTACATTTGCCTTCCCTTATCATCATCCAACCTTCCTGTGCATAAAGGTTGTTCTGAGCACAGAATAAACTGAAATGCCTGAGAGTCTGGCCTCGGCAATGGCTTTAAGCTAATCCATGCCATGGATCTGGAATCTGTCTTACCATACTGCAGTGTATAACATTCCTGCCTATCTTTCAACAGCTTGGTATGGAAGGATATAAATTTTGGTGCTGCTACTTCTGAAACATAAGAAATCCTTAGAAATCTTGTGGCCACATTCCTTTTTCCAGCTACTGCTTTTCTAGGGAGATGGTTGTGCCCTTGCTATATGTCCTTTCTCTCTCTTCTCCATTCTCTCTCCCTCTTCTCCTTCATCTCTCTTTTCTCTCTTTCTTTCTTTGTGATATACATGGAAAAATGCTTCAAGGGCATCTGTTACTTTGCTTGTGACATACACAAAAGAACTTCATGGTAACTTGCCTGAAACAAGAAGAAAATAGGAATGTAAATAAAATTTGAGATGGGAGACTGAGAGAGGAGTACATATTTATACCAATAATTATAAGACCATCCAGAGGGGGAGGGGGAAAAAGCAGTTTATGAGTGTTAGTAGTTCTAAAAAAGTGTGTTCTTTTTGTCCCAGTCCTAGTCTGCTGACTACAGAAATTTGCTTCAGATAAGAACTTCCTTTTTAAGGAAATTCCATTGCCACATCTGTAAGGCTACCTCAGAAGTTTTGCATTGAAAGTTCGTATTTCATACTGAAATCTGCTGACATGCATAGGAATAACTGTCCCAGCATCAATGAGTCTTGAATGAGACCCTTATAGCATCAGTCTCTAAAAATGTGACAAGAGCTACCAAGGGACCCTCTAGGATGTTTTATTCTCTTACCCATGACTTTATATCATGAAAATGAATGTATTTTCACTGGTCTGCAAGATGGGTTTGTTTCTGAGAGGTTAGTTCTATAATTGCATGTGACTATGATATCTAGAAATATTTGCAAATGGGAATAATCTAAATCCTGAAGATGCTCCCCGTGTACCCTACAGAAAATCAATGCTGAGAAATTAAAGCAGCCTGTGAGATTACCTATCATCTTGTGTATAAAACTGTGTTGATACTTGTGTTTGACACAGGAGGACCAGGCCCACAGAAATAGTGTTTTTAGATAAGCCACCTGCATTACAGAGGCTTGATGTTTAACACAGACCATAACTTCAATTTTTTTCACAATTAGATGACATCATTCCTCGTTCATCAGCACACTTGTAATGCAGTTGACAAAAGCCAGGCATGTAATTAATTTACACTTAAATTTTAATTGTCACTTGCATTTTACTTGGTCCTCCTAATAACCAAGTCATGTCATTTTGCCATGCAAAAAATAAACTTTGATGAGAATAGGAGACTGCAATTATGGGAATGCATATGGATAGAAATGTACTGCTGGTGGTCTCACTGTATGGTCTGTTGGAGTCAATCTCAAAAGTCCAATTAGACCAAGCTTGTAAGAGTTCCCAGCAACACTTCTACTGACTGACAAACAGACCACACTCTCTCAATCAGACTAAAAGTCAATGCAATTGTGAGTTTTCATGGACTGTGTTTCCAAATTAAATAAATATTTGTTATCTGGCCTCAAATGAACCAAATGACAGCATTTGCAATCTCCACCATTTTAATTTTACCCACTTTTCTGGCTGAATTTTTGCACTGTGCCTGTTGATAGGTTCTGTTTGTGCTTAGATTTTTAGTGAATGATGAATGCACTAAGCAGATGTGTGTTCTGGGATATTAAGTGGCATTAAATCTGCTTTGAATGCTTTCATATATTATTTTAAAATTAGAATATTATTAATAAGTAATAAAATAATATATCTTATAATAATATATACTATAATATTAAAAAGGGAAAATATTTTAATGTTAATAATTTTAATTTTAATATTAGTCAGTGAAAATTTCTGTGAGCAGCACAGGTGACACATCTGAATATCTCTACAGACAGATGATGCAAAATGTTTAGCAAAAAGAATCTCAGAAACTTTAATTCTGTCTATTTGCAACCATTTAAAAAAAAAAAAAAAAAGCCCCAGAAATTGCTGTAGAGCTTTTCTGTGCAGGGTCTTCACCAAAAGGGGAGCCTTCTATAGGGATATTTCATATGGACAAAAAGTTGGTATTAAAGAGAGCCTTTCCTGTATGTTTAATCTTGTTTGTCATGCCAAATACTAGAAATTAAACAGAATTTTGAGGAGAGTCATCTCTTCAGTCTGAAACTCTCACAATATGTTTTGCTTTTCAGTAAAGGAAATGTGTTGTTTTCATGAAATAATCACACTGAATTCCTCAAATAAGTTTTCTCTTTCACTGCCTCACCACAAGTCACACGTTGCAAGAGATAAAGGAATTTAAAATATATTTGGTATGGGTTTTTATTTTTCCGTGGGTTATGAATCATTCAAATCAANCTTATCATCATCCAACCTTCCTGTGCATAAAGGTTGTTCTGAGCACAGAATAAACTGAAATGCCTGAGAGTCTGGCCTCGGCAATGGCTTTAAGCTAATCCATGCCATGGATCTGGAATCTGTCTTACCATACTGCAGTGTATAACATTCCTGCCTATCTTTCAACAGCTTGGTATGGAAGGATATAAATTTTGGTGCTGCTACTTCTGAAACATAAGAAATCCTTAGAAATCTTGTGGCCACATTCCTTTTTCCAGCTACTGCTTTTCTAGGGAGATGGTTGTGCCCTTGCTATATGTCCTTTCTCTCTCTTCTCCATTCTCTCTCCCTCTTCTCCTTCATCTCTCTTTTCTCTCTTTCTTTCTTTGTGATATACATGGAAAAATGCTTCAAGGGCATCTGTTACTTTGCTTGTGACATACACAAAAGAACTTCATGGTAACTTGCCTGAAACAAGAAGAAAATAGGAATGTAAATAAAATTTGAGATGGGAGACTGAGAGAGGAGTACATATTTATACCAATAATTATAAGACCATCCAGAGGGGGAGGGGGAAAAAGCAGTTTATGAGTGTTAGTAGTTCTAAAAAAGTGTGTTCTTTTTGTCCCAGTCCTAGTCTGCTGACTACAGAAATTTGCTTCAGATAAGAACTTCCTTTTTAAGGAAATTCCATTGCCACATCTGTAAGGCTACCTCAGAAGTTTTGCATTGAAAGTTCGTATTTCATACTGAAATCTGCTGACATGCATAGGAATAACTGTCCCAGCATCAATGAGTCTTGAATGAGACCCTTATAGCATCAGTCTCTAAAAATGTGACAAGAGCTACCAAGGGACCCTCTAGGATGTTTTATTCTCTTACCCATGACTTTATATCATGAAAATGAATGTATTTTCACTGGTCTGCAAGATGGGTTTGTTTCTGAGAGGTTAGTTCTATAATTGCATGTGACTATGATATCTAGAAATATTTGCAAATGGGAATAATCTAAATCCTGAAGATGCTCCCCGTGTACCCTACAGAAAATCAATGCTGAGAAATTAAAGCAGCCTGTGAGATTACCTATCATCTTGTGTATAAAACTGTGTTGATACTTGTGTTTGACACAGGAGGACCAGGCCCACAGAAATAGTGTTTTTAGATAAGCCACCTGCATTACAGAGGCTTGATGTTTAACACAGACCATAACTTCAATTTTTTTCACAATTAGATGACATCATTCCTCGTTCATCAGCACACTTGTAATGCAGTTGACAAAAGCCAGGCATGTAATTAATTTACACTTAAATTTTAATTGTCACTTGCATTTTACTTGGTCCTCCTAATAACCAAGTCATGTCATTTTGCCATGCAAAAAATAAACTTTGATGAGAATAGGAGACTGCAATTATGGGAATGCATATGGATAGAAATGTACTGCTGGTGGTCTCACTGTATGGTCTGTTGGAGTCAATCTCAAAAGTCCAATTAGACCAAGCTTGTAAGAGTTCCCAGCAACACTTCTACTGACTGACAAACAGACCACACTCTCTCAATCAGACTAAAAGTCAATGCAATTGTGAGTTTTCATGGACTGTGTTTCCAAATTAAATAAATATTTGTTATCTGGCCTCAAATGAACCAAATGACAGCATTTGCAATCTCCACCATTTTAATTTTACCCACTTTTCTGGCTGAATTTTTGCACTGTGCCTGTTGATAGGTTCTGTTTGTGCTTAGATTTTTAGTGAATGATGAATGCACTAAGCAGATGTGTGTTCTGGGATATTAAGTGGCATTAAATCTGCTTTGAATGCTTTCATATATTATTTTAAAATTAGAATATTATTAATAAGTAATAAAATAATATATCTTATAATAATATATACTATAATATTAAAAAGGGAAAATATTTTAATGTTAATAATTTTAATTTTAATATTAGTCAGTGAAAATTTCTGTGAGCAGCACAGGTGACACATCTGAATATCTCTACAGACAGAT